>JAKSZP010014662.1:0-139020 GCA_022478985.1 Massospora cicadina | reverse complement strand
ATTTCCACCCATTCAGTCAGGTGAGCGACGCTACCAATTAAGGACGCCCATGAGGAGGCCATTCTGGAAGATCAGTAAAGATTCTGAACAGATGAGGCCCTGACAATCCCAAAGGCATTGAGTCCAACGCACCCTATAAATATCAAAGCCTTTTAGTTTAATAAAATATTTGGTAGACTAACCCATTTTCCGTTTCCTCCTCGGCGCTCTTTCCAAAATTTTCCAGCTTTGAGCCACCGCAAACCCTGGTGCCAGTCCAAATAACTGTAGCACTGACAATGATTTTAAAAAATCAGCCAAAAAACCCTGGCCAATTCTTGGTGAAGTCCCATTAGTTGGGTTAACATCATTTTGGCACCTGCACGGGTGCCAAAAGTAAAATTGAATGATCAGACTACTCTGACCACATGATGGACTACAGGGCAACCAGCGGAAGGTACTCCCCCAACCATCACCAAGTCCCTCAAAGCACCTATGTGGGGACCCCCCCTTTTATAGGCATGGAGGAGGTTTCCCAAGGTGAAAATGCTTTCTAAAGCGGTGATTGGCTGAAGTACATCAAAACCTTACCACATGGGTACATTCTGCCCCAAAACCCCACTTACCCTTTTCCTAAAAAGTAACTCACATTTTAACTAATCTGATAGGAGAGTTAATCATATTTTCTAATTTGTAATGCATTGAAGCTATTCCAAAACTATCCTCAAATTTCCCCCAATCCTCAAAATCAGGTTAAATATGGATCAGATGGATATTGAGGGGATCACTTTTCTTACTACCCCATCGTTACTAATAAAATACTAAAAAATCCAAGATTTTTATTAGTTTAAATTTATTAAAATAAACAATTATTTTGTGGGATCCTGCGGCATTAGCACCAGAGAGCACCTAAAAAGCTGGATTCCTACATGATTATCATCACCTAAATAAAATTCTTAATGAAAGCTCTTATTTGCTACCATGTATAGATGATGCTCTTGATTAGCTAGGAGGAAACAATTACTTTACCACCCTGAATCTAATCAGTGGCTATTGGAAAATCAATCTACCCAAGGATGAGCAGGAGATTTGCGCTATTATCACTTCCAAGGGTTGTAAAACCTACCTGCATGACACAAGGCTTATGAAATGTACCAGAAACCTTCCAAAGAGCTATGGAACCCATCCTGGAGATTTGAAGATGAGCTGTTACTAGTATACCTTGACTATAATAATGTCTTTTTGTGAAACTTTACCAGCATCTGGCCCATTTGGAGGAAGTCTTAAGAGAATAGCCAAGGCTCAACTGAGAATTAACCCCAGCAAACATCAGGTTTTTAAGACTCATATGGAGTACCTGGGTCACATCATTGATACCCAGGGGTACAGTTGCAGCCTCATAGGCTTGAGGCCATTAATTAGATGAAAAGTCCTGAGAACAAGTGGGATGTACAAGTGCTTTTATAAATATGGTGAGATACTACTAGTTCATACAAGAATTTGCTCATCAGGCTGAGGCTCTTTTCCACCAACTCCAAAGTGGAGTGACTTTTCTCTGGTCCCCCAAATGTGAATTTGCTTTCAAAGAGTTGAAGGTGATGCTAATTTAAGCGCCCATGTTACGTTGTTCAGACTTTTAGTGGCATTTTATTAACCAATCTGATGCTTCATTAACAGTAATGAGAGTTGTGTTTTCCCAGCAGGATGAACAAGGTAAGGAACATCTAGTAGCTTTCTGTAGTCGCGCCCTTACTAAGCAGGCAAGTAATAATATGGTAACAGAACGTGCACGTTTAGTCATTAACTTTTCCTGTAAACAGTTATGTGCTTACATTAATGGCACTAATTCCATGTAGCTACTGATAACTTCTCTTTGCAGTGGCTGTATAACCTTAAAGAGCCTGAAGGTCATCCTGAAAGGTGAGTTTTATTGCTCCAGGGCTATGACTTTGATGTTATAAATTGATCTGGGTCCTTTTATCAAAATGCCAATGGACTTTCCTGGCTAACCATTGTGTTCACGCTGATATTGTACGCCAAACAGTTATTTATAGAGAATGAAAGCCCATAAATATAGCAATAAAAGGCCCCTTATTAGAGGTACTTTGGATTAATTAATGAAGTACATGAAGTCCAGAATGAGGTACTTTATAAATTCAAATAGTGACGGCAGAAGGCAATTATACCCCAAGCCTTCCAAATGACTGTCAATAATTATGCAAGCTCATCACATCATTGGGCATAGAAGGCTAGTTAAGATGCTGTTGCAATTGGCGCTTAGGCATTAGATTTTGAATGCACAAGTTACTACGCTTAAGATAATAAGGTAATGTTAGATGACAGTGATTTTAGCAAACCTGCAAAATGACATTTTTCTGGCAAGAGAAATTTTTTAATTGAAAAACAATCAAGAGTACAATGTAGTATCTTATACTGTCAAAAGGCTTGTCAGCTTGTTATAATATCTTCTCTTTGTGCTAGGTTCTCTCCAGTATTGTAGTAAAAATTTCATTACCATTAGAATTCAGCCCATATATCCCCCTTCTTCTAGCATTCTTATTGGTTCATTTTATTTATACTAAGCAGCACTTAAAAGTGACAGACTAGTAAAGCAATAATCTAAATTAGGCTAAGGGAGTGAATCACTAGGGATCAGGGCATTTCCATTGTAGTTGCGATCAACTGATTGCAATCAAGGTTCTGGCGGATGGCCATCATAATGATATAAATTCCCATACAGAAATTCTATGCCAGCATGGTGGACAAGCCAGAAATTAGGGATATAAAATTCAAAGTGGCTATAAATGACTAAACCAGGAGCCAGGATTTCATTAGCTTAAGAGAAAAAAAATTTCACCAGTGGGGGTATGGGTTTAATCCAAATATATTTATATCTATGGCGCCAAGAAGAAATCATGAGACGAAATTTAATACAACTTTGATAACACCATAAAAAACAATTGATGCACGCTCAAATGATCCAAATTAATTGAATCTTATTTCTAAGTTTAGTTAATATGACATAAAACTGATATTGCATCAACTGATGGTTGGTTAAATAACTTGCAACATTTCCCACACTTGACCAAACATCAGATAACAAAGATGAAAGAAGGTCAATCTAGTACTAAAAAAAAAAAGTCAGATGAGCTATTGAGAGCTAGAGACTGGTGGGGCAAATTGAGGATAGTACTTCTTATGGAACTTAGTATGCACTCAATTGAAAAGATGGCCCTTTGTAGAATACTTCATAGTGTAGGCATCTGAAGATGTCATTTCATAATCTCAAAGGGTCCTTTACAAATATACGCTAGTTTGCTTGTCCATCCAAAACCATGATTGTCATAAAACCAGACTAACTCCCCTATGACAAAAGCAGTTAAGGTCCAGTGATCTTTGATATTGCGTGCTTTAGCCTTAATTTTCTGATTGAGGGCGTTAAAAGTAATCAGAACTTTGAAGCTAATTAAGTTTCACAAAAGATTATCAATGTGTCTACTAGGACTCATACTTTCTTCTGAAACACGTGAATATAAAAGTGGGGCAGCGCAGCCTACTTCTCATGAAGTAAGGCAAATGGGGAGTGCCACATGTCTGAATTATATGTGATGTTGTAAGCAAATATGGCGGAAGGCAGGAAAAGATTCAATTGGATGTTTTTTCAGTAAATAACTTATGTAAATTTCCCACAAGTGTACTGTTCACTCATTTGATGGTGCTGTTGGTCTCTGGGTGGTAGGCCATAGATAGTACCCCTCTTATACCAATTAAATCATTAAGTTTGGAGATCAAATGAATTGTGATATTAGTTCTATTGTCTGTCAACAGAAACTGGCTGCATTCATGCCAATAAATGCCATCTTCCAGAATAAATTTAGCCATAGTAATTGCTAAGTCCCTGACTGCTTTGGCCTTAACCCATTTGGTGAGTTAATTGATGGCCACTCTGATATATATTAACTGGCCAGAAGTATAAGCCAAGGTCCTCACAACGTCCATGAGACCTTGTGCCAGGAAAAATTGGGTTTAACCAATTGATAAGAGGTAGATTTCTGGTAGTGAGCTTCAGCATAGCATTTGTGGCATTAGATGAGCGTCTTGTGGATATCATATGACATTGAATCCCAATAATAATTAGAGCTTAGTTGTGTAAAAGTTTTCTTATATCATATGTGATCCGTTGCCTTATGAGCAGTGATAATTAAATCTGCCTCTCAGTAGGCCTAAGGAACCAAAATGTTGTTCATCAATAACCTTGTACAGTTTTCAGCCTTCTATCAAGTATTTTTTCATATTACGTCCAACGTGTATTGAATCACAATAGGCTCAATACCATATTGCTTAGTAATCATTTTGTTAAATAATTCATCAGCCTTATCAACCAGTAAAACTACATCAGATGATTGGTAAAGTCTGTTCACAGTTTGTAGCTTGATGCCAGGTAATGTTTAATTTTGAAATCATGCATTTGTAATTTTAAGGCTCAGCGGGCCAACCAGCCTTCAGGTTCTTTAAGATTTTGTAACCAGAGCAAAGAAGCATGATCAGTTATCATGGTAAAATTCTCTCTGTGGATGTAAACATAAAATTGTTTACAAGCATAAATAACATCCAGACACTCCTTTTCAGTAACAGTATAATTCTGTTTGTGTATATACAGTGTCTTACTGCTATAAGTGACGTAGTATTCTACCCTCTCATTATCAAGATGAGATAACACCGCCCCTAAAGCGGCGAGAGATGCATCCATCTGAATAGCAAATGGTTTACAAAAGCTTGGGTACATCAGTATTGGCGCTTGAGTAAGCTTAACCTTAGCTGTTCAATTGATATCTGACAGTTTCTCATCCATTCAAATGGAACCCTGATCTTGAGAAGGTAATTTAATGGCTCATCTATTTTTCTAAAGTCCTTCAAAACTGAAAATACTAACTAGTCATTCCCAACATACCTGAATAAAATTATTGAATACTTGAACAGGACATTTTTTTATAGGAAAAACCTTAGCGGGCTGGGGCTGTAAGACTTTTTTGTCAATGGCAAACCACATATACTCAAGCTGTTCATGGAAGAGCATTTACTTATGAGGTTTGATTTTCAAATTGGCCTGTTCTAGTTATTAGAAAGCATCCTCTAAGTGCTGTAGATGATCCGTAAAGTTCTGAAAAAACATTTATATCATCTAGATACACTAACACAAAGGAGAATTTTAAATACCTCAATATGATATCCATAGAGCACTGGAATGTTGCAGTGCATTACACATCCTTTGCGACATCCTAGTGTGTTGGTATAGACCTTGGGCGGTGATGATAGCGCACTTCTCCTGTTCCTCTTTTGGAATCTTAATCTGCAAATATCCAGAGATTAAAATACATAGCGGAAAATTATTGTGTGCAGACCAAGAGGTCTAGTGCACCATAAATATGGGGTAAAAGGTAATAATCTTTCAGATATTAACAACGAGTTTTTGTTAATTAATATATAATTTTACCTTTTTTTAGCACTAGGTGGTCCCAACCTAAAGGGGGGATACAACGATCTTTATTTAATCATGCCTGAGCTCCTAAGAGCTTGAGGCAAAGGCAGGGGTAAGCGGAGGTGTCAAGAAAGGGTGGGGAAAGCTTTTCCAGAGCCAGGTGTCCACTTGAACTGACCTATTGGCCCATGGCGACATGGTAAATACTCTCAGAGACATCTTGAAATGAACCTGAAAGTGAGTGATCATATGGGGCAGCGTCCACAGAGTGGAGTCAAAAGTGGCGCGAAGATATGAATTATAAATAGTCCATATCACTGCACCAAATGCCAGGACCTGTAATGATTGGGAGCAATTGGGGGAGTGAGAGTTTGAACATGAAGTCCTTAACTGGGTGCGCTACCCAGGGTCCTGCTTGCAGGAGTTCGCGGACCTTGCTCCAGAAAGGGGCTATGAGGGGGCAAGTAAAGAAGCGGTTGAGGTGGGTGTCTGTCAGCTCTGCACATCGTGAGCAACCCTTGTGCTGGAAGGTGGGACCAGTTTAATTCCCTGTCCTGTATGAGCAGTGTAGAACACACCACAGTGTATTTGACACTTTTGCTGAGAGAACAGGATGGGCAACTTCCTTCCAGAGCTCCTTGAGATCAAATTCCTTAGCGGGGAGGTAAAAGTTCCAGGAGATGAGGCTGCATAGGGGGTCTGTCCAAAAGGTGGAGATGGGAGATAACAATTATCCCATTGTGGACCAGGGCGTGATGCTGGGGGCTGATCCCAGGGCCACTTTTTTTATAAGGGAAAGCGTGGTACACCCATACTCCTGCCCTCTTAAGTGCAAGGAGAGCCTGATTCCAGTAAAAACTCGATGAAGGTTTGAGGCGGTGGCTTGGATGGTTTGTTAGCCACTCTCTCACAGCTGAAAGTGAGGTTTGTGGAAGCCCTAGAGAGGCTGTTAAACCCTGGCGTAAGGCTGGAGCCCATTGCGGCATTGGAGCCATATCCCAGCAAATGATGGGCTTAAGGAACCCCGTCAGGATTGAAGTGGCATGAGACCTAGTGTCCAAAAGACCTAAGCCCCCCTCACTGTGGGGTCAGGATATTGTGGTCAGAGCTGTGGGTGGGTGGTTCGATCCCCATATCCAACAGCGAAGTATCACATTCAACCTCGTGTAGAAGTTGTCCATATAGGAGCAGACATGAGCGAGAAACGATAGCTTTGATAGAAGATAAACATTCGCCATCAGGGCGCGTCCCTGGGGGGTGATACGCCGGCAGCTCCAGCTAGCTACACGAGAGTTTATTACATTAAGCAAGTGGTACTCATTATCATTGATTGCAACCCCTTGTGGTGTGGCGAGGACACCTAGATGCTGAAAGGTGTCCCGGGTAGGTTCCAAACCAAAAGGCGGAGGAAAAGATGGGGTACCAACTTGCATTATAACGGTTTTAGAAGTATTAACTTTTGCATTGGACGCCTTGGAGTAGCAATCCAGGGCCTCCATGGCCAGGTATAGGTCCTTCTTACATCCAACTGCCACTTCTGTGTCATCAGCAAAGGCTATGGTGCGGATGGGGGGTTTCCCAGGAACCTGAATATCCACCAGTCGTTCCTGGAGTAGGGCTAGAAGAGGATCCAAAGCTATGTTGAACAAGATTGGGCTCAGTGGATCCCCTTGCCGGAGACCCTGTTCAACCATAACCGCTTCTGTAAAGCCTGTTGGGGAAAGTACCTTAGTGTGAAGCTGGGCGTAAAGATCTGATAGCCATGTACTAGCTTGTGGTGGGATGTGGAGGCGGGTTAGGGAGGCGTCCAGATACTTCCAATTTACTTGATCATATGCTTTTTCCATATCCAGAAGCGCCACAAAACCATGTGTTTGAGATGAGTTAGCTGTTAAGGTTGCCAAAAGCTCATTGTAATTGTTCCAAAGCGACCTCCCTGGGATAAAGCCATGTTGAGCTAGGTTGAGGCGTGGTGCTGCCCACTTATTCATGCGGTTTGCTAGAAGCTTAGTAAATATTTTGTGGTCCATGTTCAAGAGTGATATTGGTCGCCAGTTTGCAAGGTCCTCTCGGCTTGCTTTCTTATGGATAAGGGTTATAATTGATCCTCTTGAGTCAGAAGTACTCCCCCTTCTGCCATGAGGGTCAAGATGAGGGGCTGGAGGGCCTTTGTAACTGTGACGGGATCCATTAGATACACCTCAAATGGGATACCATCTGGGCCTGGGGCCTTCAGACGTGGGCTGTAAGGTAGAATGTCCATTACTTCTTGTTGTGTAATTGGTGCAAGAAGTTCTTCATCCACTGAGAAATTTACCATTGGTTCCGAAGCCCCTTCAATGAATTCGTTAACATCTGCTGGGCTTACCCAGGAAGCCTTGAAGAGGCTAGAATAGTAACAGTGGATCTCTTTGGTGATGTCCTCCTTATTTGTGGTGACAGTGGTCCCCACCCTCATGGTTGCAATATCCTGATCCTTTGAGCGGGCTTTCTACTTCTGGTAAAAGAAACGGGTGGGCCGTTCCCACTGGGTGTAGTAATGTGACGAGGTGAAGTTTGCTGCACGTTCTTCTTGCTCAGTAAGTTCCTGCTGGTATGTCTCATGGGCCAATTCCTAAGCCTCCAACCTTTGAGAGGAAGGCACTGGGCGGCAATTCCTTTCAAGGTGTCTTATTCTAGCTTCAGCACGTCTGACTTTAGCCTGGGCCTCTGTCATTAGAGCCTTAGCACAATTGTAGGCTACCTTTAGGACCCTTGCTTTTGTATCAGCCCATTTTTCTTGTAAAGTTTGCAAATGAGGTGAGGCCAGGTGCTCTGGCTCATAAATGGTTGCATTTATCTTCTCTCTTGCAAACTGGTTGTTCAAGAGCCCTGTAGCAATCCTTGGGCAAAATCTTATTGATGGTCTGAGGATTGTTGTCAGGATCACCGTGAGGGATCTGTGATCACTTAAAGTGTTATATCGGGTTATGGGAGAGGACACTTGACCAACCAGAAATGGGCCCACTAGGGCCATATCAATCCGTGAAGCTGATGTGAATCTCCTACCTGCACCTTGGATCTGAGACATACAGCCAAGTCCAGATGCTGAGGGGGGTAGGGCATCCATGAAACCACTTGACCTGAGGAAATTTTGAAGCTAAGCTGTACTTCATCTGTCTTGTGTGGCAGGAGGAAAGATGTCATGCACACGACTTAATATTGTGTTGAAATCCCCCATCATTACTGTATTGCCTGGGAGTTTTAGTAAAGCAAGTTTTTCCAAAAGACGGTCCTGCTCTTGACCTGCATTTGGCAGGTATATGCTTGCAACAAAGAAGGAGAACTCAGGGGTTGATAATTTAGCCAATATAAGGCGATCATCAAGGTGTTTCGAAAATTGGTGGGCTTTTACCTGGGGGTTGAGGATAATAAGGGCCACATAGTGTGCCTAACAGGTGTTACCTCCAAATTGGTCAATCCATGCTACAAAATCAGAGGGGGGACTTGGGGCTCCTGGATGGCTGCAATATCTATGTGAGGTGACCTGAAGTTGTGGAGGAGGCGAGCTCTCCGCCTGTAATCCTGAAGCCCATTAGGGTTAATGGACTGCAGGTTCAGGGTGCCCCTTTGGGGCCTCATAGCTGTCCCCCTCCATATCCCAGGGGGTTACCGCAGCTTCCACCTGCATCCATAAGGCTGCTCATTTTTAGTCCGTGAGCTTGACTCTTTGCAGCAATCTGTGCTGATTGATGAGGAGGAGGATTATCCTGAGTTGATGGGGCTGAGGAGCCTTTAAGCCAGCCCAAGATACTTCCCCCACTGCTTTGCACAGGAGTATCTTGAGGGTGCTCCATAGACTCTTCCATTTGTGCATCATCTGATGTACCAGAGTCCAGAGTCACCTCCTTCAGTACTGAGAATGGCGTCTGAGTTGCAATACCCGTAGATGGTGGGGGCGGCAATGACTTGGTGCCTCCACCCTGACTTGGGGTACTCCATACCTGTTCCACCCTTGGCATATTCTGTATTACTAAATTCGTTTTAGATGCCACCCCTGGGCTGGCTTCCTCTGTGTTAGCTTGATGAGAAGCAGATTTGCGCTTATTTTGGGCTGGTGAAGGGTCTGACAATTTAGAAGGGGTTCCCATAGGGAGAGGGTTTTCCGCACTAAGGAAATAAAGTTGTGCTACTGGCTGTGCCTTCTCAACTGCTACACGAAGGGCAGAGGGGGTGAGATCCTGTATGGGCACCCAGTGGGTTGGTTGTGGGATTGCCACTGCTGCTGTATGGGAGAGTTTCTTACATGTTGCAGGGACTTGGCTACTAGATGAGAGAGCTTGTTTACGAACATTAAAACTATTATATAGGTGGCCCAAAGCATTACACCATGAGCAACGTGGTCGTGCCCGGTCTGTATCAACAAAGAAGATTCCAGAACAAAATCCAATGACTGCAACACGTGGGATAACCTCCATGTTGCGGGCCACCATTGGTTTGGGGATAAATTATTCCCTAGCAATATGAGCCCTCTGGGTTGGGGCATAATAGACTGGTGCGCACAGGTCTACTGATAGAACTGACCCAAATTCCATCAATCCTCGATGAAGCGCAAGCTTAAGGGATTCTGGGTCCATTGTAGTTGGAAGATTTGAGA
Source organism: Massospora cicadina (assembly GCA_022478985.1). Taxonomy (NCBI): domain Eukaryota; kingdom Fungi; phylum Entomophthoromycota; class Entomophthoromycetes; order Entomophthorales; family Entomophthoraceae; genus Massospora; species Massospora cicadina. The sequence goes on along the minus strand of JAKSZP010014662.1, from coordinate 128,926 downwards.
AAGTTAACCAGGAAATTTTCTCAAAGTTAGATCTAGTTCTCAGCACATGAAGAGAGCCATGCAGAATCTCAATTGTAACTGAGGCTGCCCAATCTACATCTGCTGCAGTTGGAACCCTATATCAATATAGTGACTTTCCGCCACTTCATGAATAGTGATGTTAACTGGAAAAGCTCTTGCTATGGCTTCAAAATAACTAAAATAATACTGTGCATAAAACTCAACAGGATTATGCCCATAGTAGACTCTAACTGCATGAGCAAGAGTGGACCTAGGGAGTGCACGTTGTGAGCAAGTTTCTGCCCATCTTTTCCTCACTTCAACCACAAAAGCAGCTTCATGAGGGTCAATGGTGGGTGGTGCAGGAACTAGTTTTTTCTGCCATGCGCCCGAGGCATCATTCACTCACTTATTTTTGTTCACATTTAAATTTAACTTTAAATGTAATTTAGTGGATTCCACATGGGGGGAATACCAGAAGGAGGTGCTGGCATTCCTCTGGATTTACGCGCTGGCCCCTACTGGGCCTTCCCAGTAGGTACTTGATTTTTTGCAGGTTGGGTAGGCTTACCTGATTTGGGTTTATTCAATGCCAATTGATTGGGTAATTCTGGCTCATCATCAAACCAATCTATTACTCCCGCCTTCATTCGACCATCAGCAGATACTGGTAGGGATTTTTCAGCTGGTTGATTGGCTATTTGGCTAGTCCCAATTGAATTTTGATTTTGATTTTGATGAACATTACGGCTAACTGATTCACCACTCAGTGTTGATTCAGTTGATGCGCGTTGGTTACCTTCCAAACCATTAAAATAATGACCAACTGATTCACCAAATACTGTAGATTCAGTTTGGCCGCTTTGGGTAACGTTGGAAGTGAAAAAATGACGACCAACTGATTCAACACTTTCTGACGATTCAGTTTAGGTGCCCAGGCTGATTTCCGAAGTGGAGGCAGCTGGCAAAGCCATAAAAACCCCATGTGAGGTATTGGGAGCTGCAATACTCTCTACTACCGTGGGTAAAACTTTAGATGTGCCTCCAGGGTGGGTGTAAGTCCTGGGGAATGTCCTCTGGGTGTTGACTGGGCCATTTTCCCATTTCTGAGTAAGAAGGTACCGAAGAGGATGGCTGTACCCCTCGTTACTCAGGGCAATCTCACTCACACAGTAGATGAGCGCTGGGTAACAGCTCTCTAACTTTGGATCCCATTTCCAGTACCCAAACTAACCTCAGCAGAACTGTTATGAGGAATCAGTGAAATCTGCGCCGAGATCGCCAAAATAAAATTGATCACAACCAATTTGAGTGGCAATCTGCCCAATGCTCAGATTTTAAATGGTCAAAAAGGTATGAAGACTGATATATCAACCAGAATGCCCGTTAGTTGCAATTTGATTAACATAATGGTCAGAAAAATCTCTCCCTTCCCAAATCTGGCAGGCATCACCCCCAATGGGCAGCTTCCTGCTGACAAATTTGGCATTGCGCCTAATGTAATGCCATTGACCAAATGAATGGCCCAGCGACTGAGCATGGGCAGGTTGGGCGTCCTGAACCCATTCCCAACCAAATGGGCCCACCCCTATGTGGGGTGGCCTTGGGGGATTCACACCGCTCTTTGGGCTAAACGCTGTCACACCAACCATCAGAAATGTAGTTGAGCTTTGGTTTAGATGTTCGAAGTCAAACTGACAGTGACTTAGCCTGCTGCCAAATTTTGCGATGATGGTTCCCAAGGAACTAACCTGCCCATTCCCAAATAATTCACCGGTTAGGTCAAATTTGAGGGACCCAATCCTGGCTTGGCTTTCCCCAAATTGACTACTATTTAATCAGTTGCATTGCACTGAGAAAATTTTTGGTCAATTTTACTTCCTAAATTTCCATTAAAATTCTTTCCAAAAAATTAGTTTTTACATGCTAATTTTAAGCCGCCTTATCTGCCAACATTCTTGTACCCCTTGGGGTTAACGGCCATGTGCATCTAGTACTTTATTTTGTGCTTATGTAAAATTCTGGCTCACTGGTAGCTATTGGTAGAACTCTTTCCTGGTTCCATATTCATCATATCATCAGCAGTGCCCCATGCATTCTGGTTTGCTGTTTGAATTCTCTGGCATCTGGGCTTGCAGGCCAGTCTAATTATTACTTGCTGTTCACCTGACAGTGGGCGCACTAATTGGGTGACCCTCTGTCAACACAGAGTTGACTGGGGTAGGCTGTACAGTGGTGGTATCATTTGTGATCCCACCATGGTTTAATAAAAGTTGGTCTTCTTCTGCTTTTGCAGCTGCAGTTTGGGAGCAGGTTGTACGGGTCAATGCACAAGTTAGCAACTGAGGGTTCTGTGATTTGGGGGTGAGTTTGAGTGAATTCCGAAGCATTGGAGGTGCGTTCAGTGGACTTTACCACCATTATTTGTTAGATTAATTAAGCTAAATTTCTGGGTGATTGTAGTATTCAAATTTTAAAATTTAGCAGTAATATATAATTTTGCCCATCATTCTTTTTAGTAAATAAAACTGTAGTGGCCCAGGGACTCTTGTAGGCACTAACATCCCCTTCTTCACAAGATGGTTGATTTCTTGGTTAATAAATTCATCCGCCACCCCATAATGCCAAATAGGACAAAGGCAAATTGGTGGATGATTACCAGTATCAATCTGATTTAACACATTGTGTGCAGAACCCAAAGCATAGTTTTCTTAGAAAAGTTACTTATACTATACAGGTCAATTAAGGTCAACTTTTGGACCTTTTCATCTTCCATCAAACTTGAAAGGTATGTAAAAGGTATAAGCAAACATACCAATTCACACTCGCTGCCCTCAAGCCCAAGTTCCTCCAGATTTACAAACTTGTGGATATTTAAAACCTCTCCACTTGATAAAGTATAAACAAAAGCGGCTATCTGGAGTCACTTAATTTCAACAGAATAAGATCACAGGTTTGATATAAGCACCAGAATATTACCATGATCTTGTAGAATAGTTCCAAGTGAAGCGACCAGTTCTAACTTGGATCAAAAATGGGGCAATTATATAGCCATATAATCATGAGGAATGGTTAAGATAATTTCCATCAAATTTATAACTTGATGACCCACAAGAATGGTTGAGTACATTAAGCGCGTATTGGAATACACTTTGATTCTATGATCTACATTGGTAACTTCCAGGTATGGCCCTATAAGCCGTTGTAAAAATTGACACTATACCATCCTTGTACACAATGTTGGAAAACTCTGCTTTAGGGTAGTTGGGGCGGCATTTTTACATCTATAAAAAAGTGGAAGAGATTTTCTCAATAACATCAGCATATTTTTTTCAAATCAGCTTTGACTTTATACTTCCTAATAAAATGAGAATCCACTTAAAAAGTCATAATTGTAAATAGGGAACATGATAGCTAAAGCAGAAATTAATAAGGAGCAAAATACAGCAGTAACGTGTTATACAATACTTCTGAAGTTGTGTCTTTGGGGCCAGCGGTACCATAAATTTCGCAATAGTCTATGTCTGGAGCAAGCCCCAGTTTTTTTTCAACAGATGAGTGAATACAATATTAATGGTGCTTTACTGTCTACAATAGCTTGGAATTTATGCTTATAACAGTTATATCAATATAAATACACTCAGAAATTATATATTAGTAGGATCTATTGCAAGGACGTATAATTTGTCTGCTTGATCTAAAAATTACTTAAGTTCTTTTAATAACTAGGGCTTGATTCTTTCAAGGCCTCAGTAGGTACAGCCACTTGGACCCTGGTTAACTTGGGGTCTCATTAGAAGGAGGGAGAAGCTCAAGTGGTTTCAACTAATGAACATACGGTGTCACAATTCTGATATGACTGGACAAAAAGCCTGAAATAGCTATGGTAGATCGTGAAGAATCCACAAACCATGTTATCAGTTACAATTATTCAAGTGCCTTGAGATGAGGTGTTATTAGGTTATAACGGGTTGTTATTAGATCACCTCCAAATACGGCAATAAGGTGATGTTGACAATTTGACAATACAGATTAAATTTGCCTCAAATTAGAATGATAGAGAGCTAAAGAATGGCAAGCCAAAACTAAGGAAAACTGGCGGAATAGAATAGCCTTAGCTATGAGAGTGGTATTGTCTAAATTCACTGGTATATAAGTGAGATGTGCGATTGAAAGGAGTAGTTAGTTAGTTGGTAGTAGAGGAAAAACGGAACAGCAAAGAGTCGCTGCATTCATAAAAATAAATAAAAGTATTGTTGAGAAATTGCTCCTATTCTCTTATAATTAACATTATGTTCAAAGGACAGACAAGCTCCATATCCTCTTTCTGCTGTTCAGTGGGTTTGACCTATGCAACCCTTATGGCAGATCCAAACAATACCGCCAAAATTTACAACATATAGCTTTGATATTACTTCTTCTGCCAACTTTGTGTCATATTTTTCTTGCATGTAGGTAGCCACCACTATGCTATCATTTGTTGAAACCTGTACATTTGAAGGTGGGCTAGCAAAGTCGCCCTTCTGTCTCACAGAAGAGGATGTCAACGACTTTTTATTTGGGTTTTTTTAGAGGAAGCAGAAGTAGAAAAATCCATTCTACTCCATTCTATCTTTTCCAATACATTATCATCAACAGAGATTACAAAGTGAACCTGGGGGTTAGAATTTAACTTAGGACAACAAATAATGTAATGGGCTAACTTTTTGCAGTAATTACAAATAATGTGACTAACATTAAGATTATCCAAATAAGGGCTATATGGCTGAGGTAAGACCCTTTTCAGGAAAGGGCTGAGGCTGCATTTCACAAGGGATCCAATAAATCTTGTTGTGCACCTCAAAAGTGATGGTGCAATGCCAAAGATAATTCACCATATGGGTGATATCATTCTCTTTGAAATGCTAATAACTACCCAATAGAAATCAATGTAAGGCTCACAGGCATGGGGTAGATAATCTTTACATGAAAATTATTAATAACATTAGCACCAGATAGTGTCTGTTCTTTAAATAAAAGCGCTCTTTAAAAGTTTTTCATAGTTTATCTTTCTCAAAAAAGATGTTAAGGAAGTCAGCTTTGTGAGAAATTTATCCATTCTGCCCCACTGAACTCCTTGATGAGAAAAGTCCTTGACGAAGTGGTAGCTAACTAATTTTCTGTAATTTAGGCTTAAAAAACTCCTGGCTTTATGAGTCCAGCAAGTTATTACTGTTGCCAACTTAGCATTCTCAATTGCCCTGGCCATACTAATTTTAAAAAAACTAAAAAATCCTTGTACATCTACCTTTTTATCAAACTTTGGGATATAAAATGGGTTAATGTCAGGAAGTTTGATATGACTGGATGATATGCTAACCATACCAGCAGATTGGAGGGGGAATCAAGACAATTCTTGATATTGACAAAAAAGGTATACAAATAATAATTGATTGACATGTTGACCAATTGGCGAGAAAGGGGGATTTGCTGAGATTTGATATAAAAGAGAGTTTCTAGTAAAAGGGAAAATTAATAGAAGACTACCAAGCTGAGGATGCATCTGGCTTGGGGAATCAAGATATAAAGAGTCATACAGAGGATTGAGAGGAGGACTTCTTTTGGTAATTAGGTTGTTGCAGAGAGGTCTGCAAATTAGTAAAATAATAAAGGTCGAAATAAGGGGCAATAGCTCCATGTAAAGTTTAATAAGTTTTTACTAGAATTGGTGATCTTAATATCATCTGATTTGGTTGCTCAGTGGCTAATACTTTGTGCAAACTGACTTGGCGGAATCAAGACTCTACGCCAAGAATTAACAGAGGTGCTCACTACAGGGGGCTATTAGTCAACTGTAGTTCTTTGACGCTAAAATACAATGATGAGCCCTCATTCAGTAACGTTACCATTCTATCAGATTCCGCGCGCATTATGTGGAAGAAGCATGGGAGGCACCTAATAATGAACCAATATTATTCAGTGTGACCAAATTGGGTAATGATGAAGTTATGATCAATCTGCAACTAGAAAACTTCCCTGAGCTGACAGCTGACCAACTAGGACGCTCCACAAATGTGACCCCTCAGAAGCTGTGGAATATTATGAAGAGGCTGTTATGTGGATATTGATTATATGAAGATGAAGTGGAGGAGTATGCCTTGAGTTTGTTTTATAACCAACGAGACCAAGAAAATCACTACACCATGTACATGTCCTATCTAGATGTGACTACAATGGGGTTGGCTCACCGCCTTGGTACTTGTGGAATTGAGGAGTATCTAATCACTTATGTGCAATTTGTCTATTCGCCAGCTACTGCATGCGTTGGCTCGCCACAATATAGAGATTGGAGATTTGATGCAGTTCATTTGAGCACAACAAAAAGAATATTCACCTCCTGCTTGACCACCTCAATTGTTCTTTTTCAGAGGTACAAGGGGTGCATGGGCAAATAGACCATCATGTTGAAAACATCCGACATTGATTGGACATGTTGGTACCCCAGTTAAATCATTAGTTATCTCAGGTAATTGACAAACTGTTAGATTGGCATGGCCTATCGATGGAATGGATTCAGGATGTCACAACGTTGGGAAACAATACTGAGCGCTTTATGACGGATTTAACTGAATGGGCGGAAGCACTTGAAGCCATGATTGCTCAGCTTAAGGAAAAAAATAACACTGATGGAAAAACAAGTGGTCTAAGTTAATTTCATATCAGCTGAAGTAAACTAACTTCATATTGAATGGAGTGGTAAGTGAACAGCTGATAACGCGCTTATCCCTTGGTCAACGTCCCCCAAATATCTCCAGCAATCCGTCAAATTACACAATTGGAAGCTCTTATCCAGGCTGAGTGACATCAAATTTCCTCTTCCGATCAATGAGACACAAGAATATGCTGACATGAAAGAATGACTTGATACCCTTTGATGGGCCAATGAGGAATTGGTATGGGAACAAGCCTCCCTCCTTACCCAAATAAATGATGCTAATCAACAAGCTGATAATGCTAGCTGGCAGCACGCCCACATGAAGAATAAAATTGAAGATGTCCTCTCACAACTACAAGCAGTGGAGCAGCAGTTGCACAAGGAGCAGGAATATCATTGGGAGTTGCAATATCAATATGCAACACTGCAATGGGAATTCCAGGATGGACAGTGTAGGTGCCATTCAGTTAAAGCGGAGAAAATGATCAATGAGCATTTTGCGGAGTATTCCAGAGCCAGGGGGAATGGTGCAGTTAGTGGTGATTTGGGGGAAAAATGCTATGGATCTGCTAATGAATATACCTCAGGTGCTGAAATGTATTGCCTGTGCAACTCTACTTCCTTTGAGTTCATTATGACAAATTGAGCCCAACTGGCTGGCTGTATGATAATTCACAAAGGGGTGGTTTCCTTAGTCACTCTGGAACTAATTAACCTGATCTTTGTGGCAGGAGCCTGGAGCAAGGCGAAGATGTGTGAATCAAAAAATTACCTCCTTTCAGTTGTGACAGTAATCTACATAGTTACTTCACATGATTTGAATTTGCCATGGAAGGAGCTTCTGATCCGCAGAAAGCAAAACAGTTACTGTCTGCTCTAGATTTGGAAAGCGCTGATCAAGTTACCTGCTACCTTCCAAACAGCTTGTCATCCTATGAAGAAGTTAAAGCAATTGTCCTCAAGCTGTTTGGGGGTGCGACCAAGATGGCCCAATGGAAATTTGACTTCCTGACTATACAATTTCACCAAAACGAGACCCTGTTAGATTTCGCTGAACATTTCTCAGCTGAAGCACATGTACTACTCGGAGCTAACATTTTATCTACTGAGGATGTCAGTATAGCAATGACAGCGGCTGTCAAACCATATTGGGAACTATACAATGTTATGTCTCATGCTTTGGATGGAGATGCAGGACTTATTCAAATCATGAATACCTTAAATCAACTCTCCGCCACAATAAGCACCCCTAATATAGCCCAAAAACCCTCTACTATCCCCGCACCAAACTCTTCAGGTATGGGCCGCAGTGACCAAGCTATCAACCACTAGAATGTATTTGTTCAGCATACAGATCTGCGAATCCTTTTTGGCCTAGGTACGATCTGCTGGTTTTTTCATGACCTTGGAAACATACCATTAATTTTTGCACTGGTCCTTCTGCTGCAAGCTATATAAATGAACCTTTTATTAATATTTGCTTCCAGTGCAAACAAAAAGGGCATTATGCGGCCAACTGCCCTAACAAAACATGAGTGTATGCGATGAAACCTGAGGAAACTGAGCAGGGAAAAGCTCAATAGGAGTAGAGATGGGATGCTCTACCTCTGCTATGTTCAATCCACTTGTCTCTAATGATTCCCAAGCATCTAACTGGGTAGGATTCGAAAACTTAATTGGATGAATTGCTATACCAACAGCTTCCATTGGGTACCCCTGCTTCCATTTCCAAAAGTAAAATTCACCCCAAGCCCCGAGTTCCACCAGGATGCGCAGAAGCCATATGCATGGCAGATCTTGGAGCAGACTAGCACAAGTAATGTGGATCCCTTGACGGCCGCTGCTTCTTTGGTAGGGATTAATGTAGCCATTTTGGTGGAGAAAATTGTCAATAAATATCCTCAGGTCAGCAAGGGAATCTCCTCCTTTTTTAGTAACACAAAGCCTTTGGATGTACACGTAAAAAACACTGATGGCTCCTCTTATTTGGAATGTACTTATTGTGACATTTTCGTTCAAAACACAAAAATCCGCGCTATCATTGACATGGGAGCCCCTGTGAGCATAGTCTCTACCCGGTTGGTGGGTAAGATTCTGCTAAAACCAGATGTGAACCATAGAGTAGTATATGGAACTGCAGGGACGCATATCACTGCTTCTGAATGAGCATATAGTGCATTGCCCTTACAATTTGGGTCAGCCTGGGCTTCCACTCCAGTGATGGTTCTGCCAAATAACAACTACGACATGTTAATTGGCACAGCATTTATGAGGGAATTTGGTGTTGTGATAAACATGGAAGAGGAAACTCTTAATATTTTAGGACAACAGATTCCTGTTTATTTTACCTCTTGTGGAATCTCAACGGATCCATTCTGCTATAGTCAAATCAATCTAGCATACAGCGACGGAGTGATTCCTGTTTGTTATTGACAACTGAAGCAGCAGACCAGGGTCCTCCCCAACCAGATTTATGAGTACAAAGGGATTCCACTTCGGGCAGCAAGTGATTTGAGCCTACCATCTGGAAATCAGTGCATAGTAGGGACTGAGCTTGAAGTTGATGTCCCTAAAGGGCTTTATGGAGAAATCATGGTTCCTCACCAGCACTCTCAGCTCAAACCACATGAGACTCCAGGGTTACTGCTACCTGGGAATGGGGAGGTGAAAAGCTGCTAGCAAACTTATAGAAGGAGACAATAACGATCCAGCGGCACCAAGTGGGGGCTTAATTACACTTTGTTCCTATAGAGGAAGTTCGCCGTATTCATGATTTCAGCTCCTGGGAGGATCCTGGACTACTGACAAGCTCTCTTTTCAGCATATTGACTGTAGTTTCACGGGAAGTGCTTATCAGATTATTGGCGGAACATCAAGAACAGGCTATGTTGTTATTTGAAAAGTATCAAGATATTTTCACACATGATCATGATTTGGGGTGCACTCAAGGGGTGGTACATTGGATAGAGACAGGTAATCACCCTCCCATTCGATCATGACCTATTAGATGTTCCAAAGCAGTGGAGGAGGTTGTCTCTGACGAGGTGGAAAAAAACTTATTGTGCAGGGGATGCTAGAGCTGTCAAACAGTATGTGGGCATCACTGGTGCTCATTGTAAAGAAAAATGATGGCTTGAATTGAGTGGTTATTGACTATCATAAGCTAAATAACATAACAAAGAAGAACTCTTACCCTCTTCCGCGATTGATGATGCATTGTATCAATTGAGAGGGGCGTATTATTTCTCCGCCATGGATATGATCTTGGGGTACTGGCAGATCAAATCGCCATCAGTGGAATGGGAGAAATGTGCTATCATCACTTTGAGAGGGTTATTCCAGACAACTCGCATGTCACAAGGGCTGTGAAACTCCCTGGCTACGTTCCAGCGTGCATGGATACAATTTTAGGTGATTTAAAGCTGTCCTGCATCCTAGTTTACATTTACAACATCAATGTTTTCTTGCGGACATTTAAAGAGCACCTTGCCCATTTTGAACAAGTCTTTTGGCATCTTGCAGCTGCTAATATCAAAATCAAGCCTCAGAAGTGCCATCTATCTAAAGAACAATTATAATACCTCGGTTTTGTCATGGATTCAGTTGGGCTCAAACCACAACCAGCTAAGGAGGAAGCAATAAGCAAGATGGCTCGCCCCGGTAGTAGGTGGGGCATTTAAGTGTTTTTGGGGATGGTCAGGTATTATTGATGCTTCATTCCCAATTTCAGTTGTATTGGTGCCCCACTTTTCGAGTTGTTAAAGAAAAAACGCTTCTTTTGATTGGACAGAACTATGCCATAAAGCTTTTGATGTGTTGCGCACTGCATTAGCAAGTGCACCCATTTTGCAATATCCCAACTTTGACAAACAGTTCATAGTGCAAACGGATGATTCCCTCTCCACTATAGGGGCAGTATTAACTCAAAAAATGACGATGTCGTAGAGCATCCTGTCACATTTTGTAGTCAAAGCTTGATCTGTCACAAATGGAACTACACCATTACCAAGAAGGAGTGTTTAGCGGTAAACTACACTTACAAACAGTTTTGGGTATATCTACATGGGGTACGATTTAAAGTAGTGACAGACCACGCTTCCTTGCATTGGCTGCAGAATCTGTGTGAACCAGAATGCCAGATCGCACATTGGGCACTAAGCTCCAGGCATATTATTTCGAGATTATCCACTGTCCAGGAGCAAAACATCAAAATGCGGATTTTCTTTCCCAGCTGCCAACGGTCGCTATCACAGCAGATTTAGCTGACATAATGCATGACAAGATGGTGGTGAACAGATACCAGGATGAGACGCCGCATGTTATCAAGGTATTAGATGGACTCAAGGCGGATACTTTCCTATGTGGGGGTGAACTATATAAGCGGATTGGAGGCTCAACGTTGAGGTTCCCTAAACCTTTGGCTAGACTTGCGATTATTACGGATGCTCATCAGGCTGTAGGTCATGGAGGATTGTAGAAAACTCTGGAGTTTTTATGACCCTGATACTACGGGAGATAATGCATTACAATGTATTGGAAATGGTTAGTTGTTGCCATCAGTGTAAATTGAAAAATCATTACACAAGAAAACCACATACCAGCTAGTTAAACCTCAATTCACCTGGAACACCATTTCCATTGATGTAGTGGGACCTCTTCCAACTAGCGCCAATCAATCCAAGTATATAATCGTCGCCATTAATCATTTGACTCAATGGGTGGAGGCTAGGGCCATTAACGACTTGGGCACAGTCACCACTGCTAAGTTTATTATGAAGTGAGTTATACAGTGACACAGCTGCCCACAATTCATTTCTATGGACAATGAAACCAATTTCACTTTGCACATTCTGCCGAAGTTGAATGAGTTGATGGCGATCCATGGGGTTTTGATTATCCCATATCATCCAGAATCAAAATGGAGTGGTGGAGCGGGTTAATGGAACCCGAGTGAACATACTTCATAAATTAATAAAGGATTGACCCTCAGAATGGAATGCCCTTCTACCTACAGCTGTGTTCACATATAATATCAGCTATCATTCATCCAATGGTAAGAGCTTGTTCCAGATGCTGTATGGTCAACATCCAGCTCTGCCTGCCTTGCTTTACTCGTGTGTGGAGGATACTGGTGGGGTGGACCCCCGGCGAAATTTGAAAACTCTTATGGATACATTGATCAAGCTGCAAACGGAAGCCTACTCTACCAGTTTGGCTAAGAATATTTGTGATCAGGAAGCTGATCAGAAGAGAAAAAGCGGACTTCCACTGTTTGCTGTAGGGGACCATGTTTTATTCCACGATCAGCACAGTTTTGGGAGGAAAAACAATCTCTCTAGCATCTGGGTTGGCCCATTTGAGATAATTGAGAAGACTGGCATGGATGTCTACACCATCAAGGAACCTGCAGGGGGTCAGATCATCAATTGAGTTCATGCAAAGTTCCTTTGAACATACAAAAAGTAAGAGCATATTGTCCAGTCAAAGGGGGTAATGTCAGGAAGTTGATGACTGGATGATATGCTAACCATACTGGCGGATTGGAGGGGGAATTGAGACAAGTCTCAAGATTGATGAAAAGAGGTATGTGAATAATAATTGACTGAAATGTCAACCAATCAGCAAGAAAGGGGGAATTGTGCTGAGATTTGATATAAATGAGAGTTTTTAGTAAAAGGGAAAATGAATAGAAGACTACCAAGCTGAGGATGCATCTGGCTTGGGGAATCAAGATATAAAGAGTCATACAAAGGATTGAGAGGAGGATTTCTTTTGGTAATTAGGTTGTTGCAGAGAGGTCTGCAAATTAGTAAAATAATAAAGGTCGAAATAAGGGGCAATAGCTCCATGTAAAGTTTATTAAGTTTTTATTAGAATTGGCGATCTTCATATCATTTGATTTGGTTGCTCAGTGGCTAATACCCTGTGCAAACCAACTTGGCGGAATCAAGACTCTACACTGAGATTAAACAGTTGACATGTACTTGAGGTTCATGGTGATAGGGCTGAAGGCCCTGCGTGAATCCTAAATGACTTCCCAAGTGGTATAGACAAGATGTAGGGTAAACCAGCCTTGAACCACTGTAACATCCTGGGTCATAGAGCTTACAGAGACCTGCGTAGGTTACTAGCAGGTCTCATGCAGAGTGGACCAGTATTTCACAAACAATAAAGTCAGAATGCTCAGGGGGAGGAGTTGTCAGCATATCCTGATGAGCCAGCACCCCAATGCCCAGAGCTGGAATAAAAGCTATAGGCACTTCTTGCATACCCCTCGCCTAAATTTCTTCAATATTTTTTTCAAAATAGAAAAGGTCTGTGATCATCACTGATAATTTTAATGGGTTGTGCGCTAGACTAACTATTAAAATAGTCTCACATAGTAGAAACATGGTTGCACTCCGCCTGCAAAAGGATTTCCATATTATCAACTTTTTGGGTAGCATACAAATCTTCTGCTTTCATGTTAATGTTCTCATTGACTAGGGAACTGTCTTATGACACTGAGTTTTTACTTTAAGGTAAAAGCCTCCATCATTTGGTACAATTCTGTATCAGAGTGAACAGCTCCAGTCATATCTATATCCAATCCATTGATGTTGCATTGACACGTCTCCATAAAATTTAGATATCTTTTCCACTTATTGGTTATGGCCAAAAATATTATCAGAAAGTTGCTTAATGTGGACATTTAAAGCCACACATACTTGGCAAACATCATTGAACTGGTTCTTCTGGGACTCTGGGTGACCCCTTCATCCTCAACAATATGCACTATTCCACCATAAGAAAACCTTCAATGGAGTCCTCGGGATTTATACTTAATTAAACAAATCTACAGGGAACTAATTTGTGAGCCTCCTGCATTGAGCACCACAATGTTGCAATAAGCACTTAGGCGTTATACTTGAATGACAGGTTACTATGATTAAACTAATAAGGTACTGTTAAATGACAGTGATCTTAGCAAACATTCAAAAAAGACAATTTTTGAAAAATTAAAATTTTTACAAAATAATCAAGAGCACAATGTAGTATCTTGTACTGCCAATAGTTCAATGGCTCGCTATGATATCCTCCCTTTGTGATAGGTTCTCTCCAGTAACGTAGGAAAAAAGATTCCCTCAACATTGGAATACAGCCCAGATATGCCTCTTCCACTAGCGTTCTTATTAGTACATTTTATGTATACTAAGCAGCACTCAATGGTGCTAGGGTAGAAAAGTAATAAATTAATTAGGCTAAGGGGCAAATCATCAGTCCTTGGGGTATTTTTATTATAGTAACAAATAACCAATTGCAATAATGGCTCCAGCAGTAGGCCATCATAAACATTAATCTTCATATCTTTATCTTAAGCCAGCGTGGGTAACAAGCCAGAAGTTAGTGATATATATAATTTAAAGAAGCTAAAAAAATCTTAGGCCAGGATCTAGGCAATCATTAGCTCTAGTTAGAAAAAATTGTACCAGTGGTTTTTTGGATATTGATCCGCTGTATATTTATAACAACAACTCTGAGGAAAAATCACCAAAAGTAATTCAATAGAACTTTAACAACTCTCCAAGGAACCAAGGCCCATGCTTAAATGCTTTATAATCAAATTGAATCTAATCTTTACGTGTTAGCTAAATAAAAACATTAGATCAATATTGCATTAATTGATGGTTGGTCAAACCACTTGCAACAGATGCTAAAGCACATACAACAAGTTACTATTAGGAGTCATAGTGATTTGACATCTAGGCCTCATAACAAAGTGCCATAGGTGCCAATCAAAAAACCTCTAAAAGATCTCCACCACCTTTCAGCTGACTAAGCCTAACTGGTTGTGGCACACCAACCCAATTGACGTTAATGGTCCCCTACCAGTCAATTTCAATTATTGGTACATTATTTTGGCCATTGGCCACTTAACTAAGTGAGTCAAAGCTAAGCCCTTATGCAATATTAGATAAGTTACCACTGACAAGTTTGTCATAAAGCATATGATTCACAGGAATGGGTATCTTCAGGTTAATTTGAATAACAGTAATAACTTTGCTTCAAGAATGATTTAAGAACCAAACTGACTTATGGGGATTAGGGATTTTTCTGCTCCATACCATTTGAAGACCAATAAACCATTGTGAAGGTTAATGGAGCCCTAGAGAAAATACTTAGTAAGTTTACTGCCTCTTCATTTTCTCAATGGAATCTCTACATCAATAATGCTGTTTTTACCTATAACATTTATATCATAGTGCTACTCGATTCTCCCTTTTTTCAATTACTGTATGGCTGACAGCCCGCTTTACCGCCTATATTATAAATCCATTGTCAAGGATGAAGATGGAATCCATCCTTAAGAATATTATTATCGAATAGTCAAGACTCTAATCAAGATTAAGACCAGGGCTTATGGTTCTGTCTTGACAAGAAAAAGTAACCAGAAAGCAAAGAATGATATCCATCAAACACTTTTGCATGAGTTCAACGTGAGTGATTAGGTGGTGTACTGTGACTCCTATGCTTTTAGATGGGCCCACAAGATGTCATACTCTGAAAAGGGCCATTTGTAATATTTAAGCGCAACTCCTTTGATGTATATAGTATAAAGAACTTGATTAATGGAAATATTGTTAATAGAGTTCATGCAAAATTTCTTAGAACTTTATCACATAAGTTTTATTACTCATCAGCCTTCTACAAAAATTAAAGTTGAGTCAAGAGGGGAAGTGTTGTCAAAGGTATCAACTTTAATTTGAAGATTTTATATTAAATGACTGTGGTCAAAACAAAAATGAACGTGATAAGACTTCATCTAGGATGTTTTAATGATTCACCCTACTCTCCTAGTTATCTACTCATTCCAGGTCTTCACGTGACAATTTTACCTTTTAATAAATCTTTACCTGTAAATGGGCATAATTATACCAGTATACCCATTATAACTATTGTACACATTGTACACATTGTGCTCATTTTAATCATCAAAATTGTGATTCTAGACTGAAGACATTGATGTTCTATGGCTAAAGAATCCATTATAAATGCCCTTTCCTCATATCCCTTTAATATAGCCATTTGATCAAAAGGTATCTTTACTTTTAGAAGTCACTCTTGCAGTATATAATTCTATTACAAAAAGGCAAAGGGATATTAAGTATTGTATAGCATTCTGTATGATAGCTTATAAATATCACCTAAGCGCTGAACCACAGTATTACAATCATGTATGATTGACAGAATTCCCAAATTGAATTATACCTTTGCCCCCATTGAGTGCTTTTCTTGCGCTCTGCAGTGAGAAACAGAAACTTAGATCATGGTATGTCAGGTGCATAATGTAAAGGATATTTGTGAGTGCAAACATGCTTTAAAGTTAAGTTGGCAAAATTTGTGTGCACTTATATGCTAATTTATTATTTGAAAGAATGACAAGTTACAGATCAGTTTTGGCTGATTTATTACTACCCATTACACTTGTCAGGTTTTCCCTAGTATGAGTAAAGCCCTGACTTTGGGCTTACAATCTATTTATTATTTTAATTAATCTCACTTAAATTACTATAATAAGTTTATTAACTTATATTTGGTCAGGCCAAAGTCCAAAAACTATTAATATTGGTAAATTTTAAAGCTCCAACCAATTACTATTAATAACATCAAAATTGAATTTCAAATACATTAAAGATGGCAAGCAGGTTGAACCCTTCATTTTTCAACAGAGCATTTGTGAGTTGGCTTACAACAATTAAGGTTGCACCTTAGCCCTTAATGAAGATAATCAAAAGAGATGCAAAGAGGAAACTTTACATGAGGATGAGCCTAAAGAGACATCTTCTAACCTGTCCTCCACTACTCCTTATTCTCAAGCAGGATGCCTTTGACCAATGCAGTCCTAGGATCATCAAAATAAAGGAATAATGAAGACCCAAGTTGAACAATAGATTTAGAGAGGTTTGGAAGACCCTGAGAGAAGGTATCTTAAGAGATCTTCTTAGAATTTTTTTCTAACCTATACTATAATAACAACTCCTTTTTATTTATAAAATATGTTTCAGCAATATTTTTATATAATCTAATTATAATAGTAGTTTTAATAATCAATGTTCAAGTCTCATCAAACCTTGCAACCTTTTAGTCTTTGTTTTTGTAATTGTGCCTCTAGCAATTCCCTCCTAGCACATTCAATAAACATTATCATTGAGTAAAACAATTATTTAGTATCAAAATGAGGGTTAGTTAGCACTAAAGTTAGTAATAATGGATTTATTGGGTTAAGGCTATACAGCATCTACCGGTTAAGATGAACTAATGCTTGTGTAAATAACTGAGCTTCTCTCTAAAAATGAATATGTTAGAAGCTTAGAGTTTATTTAATTAACTTTAGCTTAATAATATAACTCTTTTTGTAGCATCTATACTAAAGTTATCACCTTAAATGGCTTTATTTTAACTGGTGAAACAGCTAGCTTTTGAACCCTCTAATAAACCAGGTGCTACTTCATGATGCAAGAGAACCGAAGTACCCCTAAGTAATATCTTGTCCAAACAGAAGTTTAGTTGCTGCACCCAGTAGCCTTTTGGTCCTCAAAGTTACAAAATTAGATGTAAAACAATGCAGTGGAAGGTTAATCGACTCCATCTTGGCGAGTATGGAACTCAGTGCGGATCTAAATCTTGAATGATATAAAACTCTTTGGACTGAAGCTCATAGTTGTTTACCCCTATGTAAATGCAGATAAAGGTATCTCTAATGTAGTATGGTTCAGCACATAAACTCCCCTACATATATAATAAAGCATCCATTTATAGGGATAATGGATAGCTCTATTGAGTGGTAGGTCAATATCAATTTAAAAATTTGGAGTTTTGGTAGTATAAGACAGTCAAATTTGGTATATAGAGATGTGAGTTATTGACCATGGCTAGTGGTCAAGTTAACAAACAGTTTTGAAAGATTTCTGATTGGTAGAACTTCATCACTTTCAGAATTAGACTGGTAATCTGCTTATCAGATTGATCTGATCTACCATTCCAATTTCAATATATCTTTAGTTGATAAATTAATCTTGATTACAGGGGTGATGAGGGTGTGACAAGTTAAAATTTGTTCAATGACCAACTCGAATTTTACCTAACACTTACTTTGAATTGCTAAATTCATTGACTTTGAGAGATACATATATTATTCTAAGGTCATTTTATCAAGCTCAGCTGATCTATACATGATTAAACATATAATAGATTGAACATAAATGAAACCTTTACAAGTTCTAAGTTTTTCAGATAATGTACCCCTTACAATAGAGCCCTGAAATTTTCTTCCCAGAATTAGGCTCACATTTAACTTATAAAGAACCCAATAGCTCCACCCTCAAGTTTAGTTTGATACAAAAATTTCAAACCTTGTCAGATTTCAACCTAAAATCTGAGAAAGGAACTTGGAAAGCAACAAAATTATAAGTTTATTATAACTAAAAACTTCTAACAATTGATATCTAGTAAACATAAAAAAGCTCTCAACTTGTTAGGATAAATCAGATTAGATTAGGGTAATTATATTTATCATGATTAGAATTTAGTTTTTTTTTAAAATATGAAAAGTGTACAGTGACATTACAACTAACCTATCATATTAAGGGAAAAACTTTATTCCAGATAGAAAGATCTTAAACATCTTCCTTTTGATGAATTTTTTTGCTATCAAAAAAATCTCAACAATTTATGGGAGTCCTTGATCATAAGTTTTGAAATATTTTGAGTTGGTATTGAATTTTTAATTTGTGGAGTAAATCTAAGAAGGTGTTAATTCTAAACTTTTACTAGGTTTAGGCTCATATGGGTTTTTGCAGAATTGAATAACCTATATGCACAGGCGCTTTGGCCTATAGCACAAGCATGATGGGTACAGTGGACAATGGCATAAATTACTCAAAACTGGCATTATGCATGGCACTAGGGATCATCGTGGCAAGCACTTTCAGGAGGGTAAGCTCAATAGGCGTGATGAGCACAGACTGGGTGAACAAACAAGAGGCACATCATATGTGCGCACAGCGGGGAACTTAAGGGAGGATGACGTTATGGGTGCTGCAGTGCCACTTCAGGAAGTACAGGAGGAGAGAGTGCAAACAATTACCTTGGAAGCATGTTAGACTTCATACTGATACTCATTGTGGAGATGGTAAACCTATGTCAGTAATAATAAGCTGAAGCATTCTACAATGGTCTAGTCTCATGGGCTAAACGTAGCCAAAAATATAAAAAGCCATGATCTAGAATCAAACCTGATTTTATATCAAGAGTAATGGCCATGAGATGCACTCAAAAATAATCATAGAGTTTCAAAGATGGAAGTTTCTTAGAATAAAGATAAGATTATAAACCAACATGTGTGGATCTAATATACAGGTAGGGATACTTACTATGGTCAATTAGTTATCTGACTGTGGTCATAAGGTTAATTATTTTCCATCAATGAAAATATTATTGCACAACCATCTAGTACTAAAAAAATATTGTTGCACAATTGATAGGTCTAATGTTATGCATCAATAAAAAGTTTTTTAAAACCAGAGGTAAGTGCTCTTTTTGAGCTCCAATAAAGCTGCAAATGTCATTGTTACTTTTGCTCTGATTGTGACACCGCTATGCATATGAGAAAAGTTTTTATATAAGTAATGGGTAACTATATAG
Source organism: Massospora cicadina (assembly GCA_022478985.1). Lineage (NCBI taxonomy): Eukaryota > Fungi > Entomophthoromycota > Entomophthoromycetes > Entomophthorales > Entomophthoraceae > Massospora > Massospora cicadina. The sequence continues at coordinate 109,548 of JAKSZP010014662.1, read as the reverse complement.
AACGCTTAAGTAATCAATAACTAGAAACAGGTAATTTGGTTTTAAAGAATTTTGGAATTGGGTATAGAAAGTGATTTACACTGGCCATAGAGAGTAGAAAGTTAGGATAACTTTTGGATAGGATTGCAGATGGTAAGTACAGATGATTTTCAGTAGTAGAATGAAAAGCTACCTATTCAGCTTGGTCTAATATGCCATTCTATTTTAATATTTTTTGTGGCAGTTAAGACGCTTCCATACCGCCACTATTGCCTTAGTATTTCAGAGTAAGAATGCTAAGATTAAACAAGGCAGTCCCAAAGGCCTATTTGGAAATCATTGGTTCAGGAATTTTAGAATTTGTTTTTAAAGAAATTCAGATTCAGGAGAATTGCTGAAATGTCAAAAATTGAGGTATTATAGAAAATGACAATTTGATAAGATAAAAGTTTACTTTTTATAATGTTTTGATTACTCAATTTATTTTTTAAAAATGGGTATGGAAAGGGCCCAGTTAAATTCTAAAAGCATCAGAGAATTACAATGATGTACCCAAACACCGCAAGTTCTGAGGTAACCTAGTCTCTCAACAGTATAAATAGCGCCTGACAAAGTTTATAGTCTTTATCTTTGCCTTATGGATTAAATTAAAAACTATTTCATAATACAAATATAATGAATTTAAGAATAATTGTTTTCATTAGAAATACCACCACTATATAGATAAATTTATATTGGACTTTGACAAGGCCATTGTGATCTTGTATGCCCTCTCTAGTGGACAAACCATGTTGCTGTTAACTAGCATTGCATATACCATCTTAAAGGACTTTCTTGCCAGACACCTCTAACCAAATTACTAGGGATCTTTTCTCCAGCATACTGTTATGCTTATGAACAGTAACTTGGGCTCTTCTTACCAACTATTTTGGCCATATGAAGAGACCTCATCTATCACATAAGATGAAGCTCTTTCACTTTGTTCAACTTTAACCTGGACATGTGTGAGGAACAACGAAGTAAAGCTCTTCCTGCTTGGTTGAGAATAATACTAATCTTTTGATGTTTATCTTCTTATTCATGTTCTTGCTTAAGGCTATGAGGCTTCTTCCAGACTGCAAACAAGTGTTAGTCCACAGTCACACTACTGTACATCGTCCAATTACTTACAAGCCATTTCCGCAGAGAAAATTAGTGTGATGCACAAAAAGTTTACCTGCATGATACAGGCCTTATTAGATTAGCGGCTAGAGGTACCGCTGCAGCATTGCTTAAGATAGCTAATTTTTTTGTTTTACCTCAGAATCTGTCCATCTGGCCTAATGAACTCCTGAAAACCCAAATAACACTATGACTCTCAATTGATGAATCCTACAACTTGTGGAATGAGAGACCACACCCAATGATTCTCAATATGCTACATGGTGCACCCTATTATCAATGACTTAAGCAGAAGTTTGTCATTAAATAAGCCCACATTTTTGCCCACTTTTGAAGGTGGAAAAATTACTTTATCCCAACTTTCTTGGATGTAATTCCAGAACCTACGCTTCAACATTTTTTCCAGCATGGTGGCCACCTTCCTAAGTCCCATCTTTAAGGACAACATTGGCATATACTTGAAAGTTGAAGACCAACTGGCCTAGCCCAGATGAAGACTTATGTACCAATATTGCACAGGAGACTCTGCAAGCTTTGCACTGAGTCTAAGCCAGGACCATCCTTCACACTTTTTCAGAACTAGCACCCACCGCCACTGCATTGAAATCCTCTCTCCATGCGCCTCCCAGAAGAGCAAAGTACCTCAACCATATCTTTGTCCTACTCTATTATGAATATATTACATAAATAAAGACAACGTCTAGTCTTACCTTTTTGTAACCTTCACATTAAGCTATTAGGAAATAGAAATATTGTTATCAAAGAAAAACTATGGGCCATAGTAGACATGGATGTGAACTACAACTTCCTAAATGTGGGATATACCACAATGGTAAACTGGAGATGTATCAAAAGAAGAGCATCACTGTCAAGGAAATGGCTGATAAGATTAGACTGGGCTCCCAAACGGGTGAGTGAGCACCCAGTGGAGAGCCCAGAATGCCAAAGGCACAGCGGTCCATGTGACTAGAAGAAGGGGGGATCCATTGGGGGTGTGAGGAAAGTAAATGTTTATAAACATACCGAAGGCCCCCAAGGCAAACCAGATGGTTGCAATGGGGGCAACCGCGAGTCTTGTGGGGGCAACCCCCAAGGGTGGGAGAGGTGGAGGGTGATGACACCTCCAGGGTGTACGGTTGCTGGCCTTCAGTTAAGTGTAGGTGAGTCTGTGTTCCAGAGAGGGGCGGCACAGGGCCCACCATGCGGACAGAGGTGCTGTCAGAGGGGAAAATGGACCCGCGATGAGCGTTAGGGCCAAGTCCCCCTTGGTCAGGGTACTCTGGGGCCCTTAGGTGGGTGGGATTAGCAGCGGACAAGCCAGGTGTGGGGGCCAAGCTCACGGGCATTGGGGTGAGGGCGCCCTGAGGCTTCTCCAATAGGGGAGCGCTCTCAGAAAACCCAACGGTGAATTGAATGGATGGGTTCACATTTAATGGGTATGTGAAAATGGACGGAGAGTCAACTCCATCACTGAGAATGAGGCGGTTTACTGCGGATATGATCTACCACTGCATGGTGGGGTTGAGTGACTGAATGACCCATTCAGCAATCATTGAGATGACTATTTGGGTGGCGGCGCGCTTTTCTGGATTAATCAGCAGAATTTTGAACAAGAAAACAAACAGGCGAAGTCTGTGGCAAGGCGTTCAGGATATCTGGCTTTATTTTGGCACAAAGCGTGGGGAGAATAGAGAATGAACCAACAACTGCCCATTGACAGGGCAATTGCCTTAATTATTGGGCAAATCGCATAGTGGGGATGCTGGGGTATTGGGTGGTTGGGATTGGCGATGGGGTTTAGTTGGCTGGTGGGTGGGGGGGTGGATGGATGCCCAAATTCTTGACAAAAATCAAAAAAACATTTGCAGGTTTTCCCAAATTTTTGGGGCCAGACCAGGTTAATGGTACTGATCTGGGCCTTGACCATTTGATTCAGGAAGCTCACATGGTTTAGATTTCCTGGATTCGTCCCAGGGGGCTGTGGCCTTGGTGCTCAGTTGTCTGTAACCCAGTCTGAAAACTCAATTTGATTGTCTACGCGATCTGAACTTCCTGGATCCATTCTGGGGGGTAGGAGCAACTGATCTGAGTCACATGTGGCCTGGTTCAAAACTTGAAACGAGTTCTGATCTGATTTTCTGACCTGACCAGTCCAGACCGGCTCTGTTAACCCAGAATTTGCAGACTGGGCTCCAATACTCGCGCTGGCTGTTTCTTCAAAATTTTGGTAATTTTCCCCTGGTGAGTGAGGGGTCCCAGGGGCCCGCCCATGGCCCCTGGCCTGCATAATCTCCTGGCAGGTCCCCTCTATTAATTTTACCATGGTTGGGGAGGGGAAAGGGGAGAGATCTGAATATCTCTAGGCGGAAGGGCAGTCACCCAGCACTCATCAACCATGTGCAAAGGTCGCTCAACTGTGACAGGGGGTCCACTTGGGCCTTTGGCCCCCTTTTTGGTCTGAAAGGGATGCTGCTCCCTATCCAGTTGTAGGAGCTGGTCTCCAAGACTTACATTCATCCTTGCGTATACCACAAAGTCATCAGATTGTTGGAGGATATAGTCTCAGGTCCGGCTCCTCCAAGGTCTTACCAGTCTTAGGAATTTGTCAGTGCTTTATAGAACTTAACTAAATCACATTATCCTAGCATGCATTAGTGGAATACATACTAGTCAAACTTGAACTTAGAGTAACTCTGGTTTACAATTTATCAAAGAATGAGCCCTCAGTTAGTTAAACCTCAAAACTTCTAGACTCAAGTCAGACATAAACTCCTTGAAATCTGCGGACCTACGTTAAAAATACCCAAAGAGCTCAGGACTTTAGACACCTGTTTCAGAAAAACCACTCTGCCTCTGTCTCCCAAAAAACCCTACTTTTTCTTATCTAATTTCAAACTTAATGCAGAATTTCTGAGAGAGTGCCCTTATACATCTAGCAAATCCCCAAGGTAAATAAGCACCTGATAAGTATATATGATATGCTGAAGAGGGGATCATGTCATCTAAGTCCTTAGTGGTAACATCAAATATCTTAGTTCTTATGGTAAGTGGGGACCTTAAACCAAATGTAGTTTACTTTAAACTGAACGCAATAACTGAGCTTACTGTACCTCATCTTTTTATAGAAAACATCTCTAAAAATGATTGCTGGAAGCCAAATCTTCTTAGGGCTAGATCTTGTTGACATCTCCAACCAAGAACTGGTAGTCACAGAACACCAACAGTACCTGTCTTATAATTGCCACCAGGAATATTCAAATATTTAGTCATGCTTTACAGCTTAAGGAATGTGCCATGGTGTTCTAGAGAACCTTTATACATATGTCAGGAACCTTCTCAGAAAGTGCTGCGTCACCTACGTGGACAATACATTCATTTTCTGAGACTAAGGAAAAACTCCGAGTGGACATTCCTTTGGAGCTCAGTGCATTGACAAGGAAAGTCCCTAATTAAACTTACAAAATAAAAGATTCTAAAAGGACTCAGTATTATTTCAGATAATGTAGCTTACAAAAATGGTATGGCCATATGTCTATCTAAGCTGAAAGTGGTAGAGTAATGATCTTACCCTAAGGATAATGGTGCAAGAAACTTCTTGGGAGTAGTAAACTTTCTTATATGTTTCTCTAAGGAAATCATGGAGATGGCTTTACCACTTACTAGAATCAAGGGATAGGTTCCGTTTTAATAAAGAAAAAGAGAGTTACTTCCAGGCCATCGCAAAACTCCTCCTCCCTGCTCTAATCCTGGCACATTCTGATATGAGAAAACTTTAAATAATGGAAACTGATGCTATAAGCTTCACAATTGAGGAAGTTATTTCTCAGACAGAAAAAATGGCATAGACTATTTAGTAGGTTCCTATAGTAAGGAGATTCTAATAGAAGAGACTAACTACTGAGTTTGTGTTGAGGAGTCAATAGTACCATATCAGTCCCGGAGGCATGGCTACACTTACTTCTTTAGTTTTGGCACCCCTTTTAAATTAAATGGACTACAAAGCGCTTAAATTATACAAGAGTCAAAAGCGCATGAACCAACAACTGGCCCTATGGCATCTCAAACTGTCCTAATATAACTTTAAGATTAAGTACAAGCCCTTAGAGAAAAACCTGTTGCCAGATCTGTTTAGATGGTACAACAAAATAGCTTTCTTCCATAGAAGATCTCAATTCTTCTAACACAGCCATGATGCTCTCTTTTAAACTTGTTTGCATTATAAAAAAATCACATGGATTTTATTAACAAAATATTCACAGCCCAGCGACGCTCAACCTATGGGAAAGGAACTTTCTAAAATTTGGCGTAAGGGTAAGTTAGAAACAAGTACAACATCTAAAAAATTATATAGTTTATATCTTCACAAAGATTGACATGGGTATAACCAACAAGATACAGGAGGAGGTGATTGTATTTTTTCACAATAATCCTTTGGCAGTGTCAGAACTCGCACCACAGACAAAGACAATTTAAAAAAACTTGAACCCAAATCTCATCCAACTACTAATAATTTGATTCCTAATTCCATGTTAACAATGACTTTTCCCCTGAATCATCTGACAAGAAGAGATCTGGATGCCATTCAAGCCAAGGCTATACAAGTCTCCCTATAGATTCTGTAAGGCCTCCATGAAATAAAAGAAAACGTCTAATCACTCTTCCTTAAATAACAAGGAAACCCAATTGTTGGTCCACTATTATACGTCTCATGCGTGACAATCCCTATCCCCTATAGATATCTAAGCTTAATAAATGGTTTAGCAATATTTGCTTATCTAATTTCAATAATAAGCTTCCTTTTTTAGAATTTTATTGAGGATATATAACAAGCCTCGGTCATCTCAGTGGTTCTGGACCCCTGCTGTATTATATTAAGATAAACACATCCACCTCCAAGCAGTAACAAAGAATTCTCTTCAACCAGACCTGGTATCTACAATGCTGACAAAAACTGAGCTCCATTATAGGTCTTCCAGGTTGCCATTAAAGAGTAAGTAAATAAAAGAAGATGGAAAATAATCTCAAATAAGAAACTAAACCAGATAAAGGAATTAAAAGCATCACCTGTTGGATCAGCAGTGCTTGCTATAAAATAATCAACCCTATCCTGGCTACACTTGATTTTATGGCTGGTAAAGAGGTAAGTTCCTCTTGTAGACTAAAGCAAATAAAGATCAAGGATTGCAAACCTCAACCTAATCATACAACAACTGCTTGATGGTATTTTTGTGCCTGAAAGACGTTTCAGCCGTGTCAGAGCATCAGCCATTCCCTCCATTATGAGAGAACTTTACTTGGCTCCTAGTTTGCCCGCTACCAAAGTAGAAACCAGAATGGATCAGTACCTTCACAACTTTATTCACCTGGCCATCTATCATATTATGCAAATTTTATGACTCCACCATCAAGAAGTTATGCGAAAATTAGACCTGTTTCAACTTTTCACTCTTCCACCTATGAATTTTATCAATCCGCCTTATTCTTCAGCCAATAGAATCAAGTCACTATTTGAAAAATTGTTGCTTAACAAAGTATGATGTCAGATAACTTTGTTGTATGAAGAAGCCTTCTTATACTTACAGAATCAACTCACAACCCAAGTTGACGCAGCTGTTTATGAAGCTTACCTTCAGGTCAGGAAAACTATTAATTTTCTCTTGTATCAAATCTTCAGCTTCAAGGGACAGTGATGATGTGTTGCATGGTTTTAGGAAGCCTTAATGCAAGCCCATCCTGGTGCGCAATGCCCTGTTGGCCCAGAAGGGCCCCTAGATATCAAGGATCTCCTGGACTACAGGGACCCGCTAGGATCCATGGACCTCAGGAGATAGTGAACCTATAGGGCCCCAGGATTAATGGGCCCTAGGGCCCCCAGGGGACATTGGGACCACCAGACCTCCAGGGACACCTGGGGACACCAGCCCTCCTGGGCCACCTGGAATGGAAGAAAATCCCAGCCAGCAAAGGAAAGTTGAGACTCATGGCCCTCCTGAACCTACCGTGACAGAGCCTAAGGATGATGATTCTTGACCCTGATTGAGTAATATCCAGAATCAGGTCACTCAACTCAATCCCAAGTTGTGGATATTGTTCATGGCTGTAGTGTAGACTCCAAGAGTTGACCTCTTGACCCCACTATACCTTAAAAGCCTTGGCTGATGGGCTCATTAATGTCAGTTATTTCTCCCACTTGCATGGTGTTCAATTAGACCACATCATTGACCGGTCCATTAAACTTTCCAACTAAGTCAAGGCTTTTGGGAGGAACAAGTCTCCATTAATATCATCATGGAAGCTCAGAAGCTAGATTTGAAAGGGCTCAAATAGCAACTTACCCAAAAGGCCACCGCTACCGCATTAATGACACATTATATAGACCTACAGATTGACGTCAACAATTTGAGAGCTCAGCTTGATAAGATGTGACCCTCTAATATAATGATAAAAGTCCTCTTTTTGAGCCTATCTTGAACCAACTGGATTAAAGTTTTATCTACAGCTATTTCTATTAACTTTAAGCCTAAGTTTAAGAAAAGATTAAATCCCCAGCGAAGGAAGTATTTCATGATTCCTAATAATCTATGAAAGGACATGAAAGAGTCTCATGATCAACATAAAATTTAGCATCTACCCATCTGCTTGAGTCAAATCACCCGATAAATCATGGTCCCTCACTTGAAGAATAGTTCAACCTGAGAACAAGTCAAGGCCGCCTTGATAAAGGATTTTAAGGTAATATGACCATTTCATCATAGAAGCAGGCCTTCATGGGAATTCACATCAAGCACGGAAAATTACCAACCAAGTTTGCCAATTATTTTTACTAAATACAGAGACCTTGGTTGCCTGTGATCGTATCACTTTATACAATGTCATTACTGCTTTCGTTTCTGCCTTGGCATCTCAATCTGACTTGCAGTTACATATCATCACTGTAAAGAGACAATTTTCAAACATCTTGGTCATTATAAAGGCTCTTGTCAAAATCAAACCTATTCTACTTCAGAAGGCCTCCAAGCCCAGATTTCTTCCTATTTGAGGCGTTCAATATAATGCCTTTGAGAAAAAAGTCCTTATAAGAAGAATAACCTCTGCACTTACTGGAAAAGAAGTTGTCATCGCTGAAGAATGTTATAAGAGAATCGCAGATGAGAAGAGAAAATCCATATAACATGAAGAAAGAGGCTCTGCAAGTTGCCAATCACCCTATGCCTAACATATACTTCTTAGGCTATGAGTTCTCGTGCCCCTTATTATAACAAAATCGTCAATATGTTTATTAAAACAGACAGTAATTTGGATTTCTCTTGTTCCCTCTGTAAACACTCAACTTCTTTCTTTACCCTACAGCCTTAGTTTGAGAATTCAGTTATTAAGGTGGAAGTTTAAGTGTGCAAATTTAAGGTTCAAGATTGTCAACACCAGATCCCCAGTATTTGTTATCTTCCAAGCTTGTCAGTCAAATTAAAGTTGCGCCTGATCTCCAACATAATATTGAGTATGAAATGGCAGGTCCTCATTGTACTAGGTTCATAGTTCTTATCTGGCCTTACCCTTAATAATTAGGAAGCTTCTTATAATGGCCCCAGCTGTAGTTCTTGGCAACCAGACTTATGACTTATTACCCAGAATGCAATTTCTGCATGAGTACTCCGGGATTTTAATAAAGTATGAATGCTATTTATATATAATTAGCCATCAGGTATTGCTTATCTTCCAAACGCCCATATCCCCAGTAAACAAAGACTTTGTCATGATTTTGATATGAATGGGTGACAATCATGGGACAGCTAGGGCGGAATCCGCCAAAAATGGTATCAGTTATGATTATTTGTGTGCCTCAAGATGAGGTGATTTGGGACATAACTGGATTTGATTGGATATAACGGGTTTTATTAGATCACCTTTTATATAAGGCAATAAGGCGATAAGGTGATGTTGACATTCAACAAATACAAAGTAAATTGCTTTAATCAGGGTGACAGAGGATTAGAGAATAACAAGCCAGATTTGAGGAGAATCAGTTGAATAGAATAGCCCAAGCCATGAGAGCAGTATCGCCTGAAGCCACTGTATATAAGTGAGATGGGCAATTAAGAGAAGAGGTGGTTGATAGTAAAAGAAGAAATGGGGCAGCGAAAGGTAGCTGTATTTATTATAAAAAAAGAGTCAATTGGGGGAATTGCTCCTATTTTTAAGTATATTTATAAGTGTGTCCAAAGGACTGACAATCCTCACATTGTCTATCTGTTGCTCAGTGGGTTTAACCTGTACAAACAACATGAAGGGTTCTAACAATATTGTCCAAAATTATAACAGTGGTGCTCACTACAGGGGCCCATTGATCAACCACATAACACTCCGGAACTCCAGTCACCAGCCATGCCATACACAAGCTGTGTTGTTGGGGAATCTTCATGGAACACTGCACCAGCTGGATATGAGGAACTCAAAGTTACCTTAGACGCGGTGCTCAAAAACCAAGATGAACTTCTTCAAGAACGAGATGCTATCATGCACTAACTTGATAGTACGTTTAGCCAAATGCAAATCTTGGGACAACAAAACAAAGAACTTGCTGAACAACTGAATGATACTACCAAACACCTGCAGTGCGCAGAACAAAGATTGACCAAAACTTCTTGGTCTTCTTTCTGGGACAATAATGAGCATCAAGAGGGGGCATAATATGAGGAAGAATATAACGCTGGTCGGAGCTACTACACCCAGGGTGGTAGTACTGGATATGAATATGAGTTGGAATGACACTTCCCTCAAGTAATGGTGGTACCGCCCATGGCAGAAGGTCACGCTACCCCTGAAGCGGTGGACATCACAACTTCTGCGAATCCAGCTCCTCATCAAGAAACTGCTTTTGGATCTCGATCCATTCCTCAGTATGACCTAAAACCCCATGAATAGGATGAGGAGGTTAATACCAAAAAATTACCTCCATTTGACCACAATGGGAACATTCATGGGTTCTTCAAACGGTTTGAGTTTGCAGTGGAAGGTGCCTCTTATAGATGGAAGGCTGAGTTGTTAATATCTGCTTTGGATGTCAGAAGCGCCGATCAGGTCACCTGTTACCTCCCAAGTAGCTCTGTCACCTATAAGGACATAAAGGATACCATACTCCGCCTGTTTGGGGGTACTTCAAAGATGTCGCAGCAAAAAGCAGAATTTTTAATGATTGGATTCTGTCAAAATGAGACTCTCCTAGAGTTTGCTGATCGATTCACAACAGAAGCCCATGTGCTGATTGGAGCTGGGTACTTAGCAGAAGCCGATGTGTGCATTGCCATGACCTCCACAGTGAAGCCATATTGCAAACTTCATAATGTTATTTCGCCACTTCTGGATGATGATGTACCTCTGCTCAAGATTGTACAGTTTTTGCGTCATGTATCCCCTAACTTTCCGCCGCTGAATATGGAGTGGAAGACTACCACTGCTACTGCACATTCTTATTCAGGAGAATACTCTCATCCACATCCATCTCCAATTAGTAATCCTCTGCCTTTCTATAACTCTGCGCCTCATCCTTAACTGAATTATACTCAACAGTTTGATCAGCAACAATGGGCTGGCCATGAAAACTGTCAGCAACCCAGTTATTGACCTGGACCTAGCTATGCTGACTGTCAACAATCAGCTTACCGACCTGGGGCTGGTTACACTAAATGACCCCAAACTTTCCAGTCTGGACCCTCTTATGATAATCAAGGACGTAGCTCTTAGGGGTTAACTGCTATGAATACGGTCACCCTGGTCATTTGGAAAAATTCTGCCATAACCACGTGTGAACTACATACACCAAGATCAATACTATCAGGGAAAAGATGGAGCGGAGTAGAGGCGGGACCCTCTACTTCCACGATGCCCACTCAAAACACCCCTGAATCAATAGTAGTATACCCTGCGAAAGTCCCTCAGTACAATGATGGACTTTTATATCAGCAGCTGGTTGGAGGAGTAAATGTAGTAACCTGAGCTCAAGCCAAGGCGGTGACAGAAGAAGAGTCCCCCAAACAAATGAAGCTGTATACCTGTCAAATGATTGATCAAGCTTCCTCAGAACAACTTGATTCTGATGTGGATGCGCCAACTCTGAAAGGAGTAAATGTCGCCCTTCCAGTAGATGCCATTGTCAAAGAATATCCTCAAGTCGGTGAGGGGATAATGAGTATTCATGGAAAAAGAGAGTCCAAAAATGTTCATGTATTAAACAGTCAATATTATTCTTATTCTGAGTGTACATACTGTGATATTTTTTTAGAAAAAAATAGAGTTCGTGCTATAATAGATACTGGTGCTCCAGTCAACATAGTTTCCACCAAAAACGATGGCAAAGTTGACATTGAAACCTGATGTGGACCATCAAATGGTGTATGAAACTGCTGGAGCAGTAAGCACCGTCTCTGAAGGGGCTTACAGTGCGCTACCTCTGCACTTTGGGTCCATTTTAATTGTAGCCTCAGCAATTGTGCTGCTGAATGAAAACTATGATCTTCAAATTGGGACCGCTTTCCTGCGCCATTTTGGGGATGTTGTTAATATGACGGAGGAGACCCTCGCCATTCTGGGTCAGCGGATTCCAATTTACTTTACCACTAGTGGAGTACCAAAGGATCCGGTGCATACAAGCCATATCAACCTTGCCTATAATGTCAGGGTGATGCCAGTTTGCTATCATCAACTAAAGTGAAAGACTTGGGCCCTTCCCCAGAAGGTATATGAATATTAAGGGATACCTCTTCAAGCGGCAGGGACCATATCTATCCCTTCTGGCCATCAAGTCTTAGTGAACACTGAGCTAGAAGTGGAAGTGATGAGTGGGATATATGGGGAAGTCATTGGGTTCTATCATCAAACATGGTTTGAGCTGCATGTGGCTCTAGGGATTATACTTACAGGACATGGGGAGATTAAGGTTTTGTTAGCAAACCTCCAGAGCGAACCAATGCAAATCTGCCAACACCAAAATGTGGCATATTTACATCTGATTCCAATAGATGAGGTCTGTCAGGTTCATGATTTCAGGTCGTTGGATGAATTTGGTCTACCAGCCAAGACACCTGCTGATGTACTAATGGTGGTACCAAGGAGTAATTTAACTGGATTATTAGAAGAACAAAAAGACCATGCAATAGCTTTAAATTAGAAGTATAAGGGGATTTTCGCTGTTGACAATCATGATTTAGGGTGTGCTCTAGGGGTAGTCCATCGAGTAGACAAAGGAGATCATACTCCTATAAGGTCTCAGCTAATCCACCAATCTTGGGCAGTGGAAGACGTTGTTACTGATGAAATTGACAATTTTCTAGAGTAAGGGATGCTCAAACCATCTAAAAGCCCGTGGGCTTTGCCTGTTCTAATTGTAAAAAATAAGGATGGCACCAACCGCGTAGTAATAGACTACCAGAAGCTCAACAGTATTACAAAAAGGATTCATATCCATTGCCAAGAATTGACGATGCTCTGGACTGATTAGGGAGAGACCATTATTTTTCTGCGGTGGGCTTGATATAAGGTTACTGAAAATTGAGTTACCCCTTGCGTAACAGGAAAAATGCGCTGTAATCACCTCTAAAGGCCTTTTTCAACCGACGCAGATGCCTCAAGGGCTGTGCAACGTCCCAGCTATGTTTCAGCGAGCCATAGACACTATTCTTGGTGACCTGAAACTGTCATGCATCCTTGTATACCTCGACAATATTAATGTTTTCTCTTAAACCTTTTTAGGAACATCTTGACCACCTTGAAGCAGTATTCCGCCAGCTGGCTGAGGCAAACATTAAAATTAAATCTCGAAAATGTAACTTCTTCAAAGATCAGCTGGAATATCTGGGGTTTGTGGTAGACTCTAAAGGGCTTAAACCACAGCCAGCTAAGATGGAGGCCATCAGCAAAATGACTAATCCCAAAAATAAGCATGACATACAGGTGTTTTTTAAACGGTCAGTTACTACCAGCGCTTTATCTCTAATTTTAGCTGTATTGGGGGGCTGCTATTCAAGTTGCTAAAAAAGGACGCTATGTTTGAATGGACAGAACGTTGTCAATCTGCTTATAATACACACTGTATGGCATTGATCAACGCACCGGTGTTATGATATCCAAACTTTGATTGGGAGTTTATCATTCAGATGGATGCGTACCTCTCACCTGTTGGGGAAGTACTTTCTCAGAAAGATGATGAGGGAGAGGAACATCCTGTAGCATACTGTAGTCAAAGTCTGAACTGTCACGAGCATAATTATACTGTGACCAAGTGGGAGTGATTAGCAGTGATCTACATGTATAAGTAATTCAGAGTCTATCTGCATGGGGTAAAGCTTAAAGTTGTAACAGATCACGCGTCATTACACTGGTTGTAGAACCTCAAAGAACCTGAAGGCCGGTTGGCTTAATGGGCTCCTAAGTTGCAGGCTTATGATTTTGAAAAACTCCATCAGCTGGGAGTAAAGCATCAGAACACTGACTGTTTATCTCAATTACCAACTATTGCAATGACAGAGGACCTCAGTGATGTGATGTACAATAAGATGCTTAGCGGAAAATATGATGACAAACTGCCCCAGGTGATCAAAGTGTTAAATGAGATGCGAACAAATTACTTCCAATGGAATGGGGAATTGTACAAGCGAATTGGCGATTCTACAGTGAATTTTCCATGCCCCTCATCATGTCCAAGAATTATTATGAGCATGCACAAGGCAGTAAGGAATGGTGGAGTGCATAAGACTATGGAGTTGTTACGCCCCTGATACTATTGGGAAAGTATGAGCTTCGATGTGCTCAAAACTATTTCCTGTTGCCATCAGTGCCAAGTGGAGAAGCCATTTCACCGTACAATGTCATATTGGTTAGTAAAACCACATTTCGTGTGGCACACAGTTTCCCTTGATGTCATTGGCCCCTTTCCAACTGGAGCCAACCGTTGTAAGTACATTCTTGTGGCTATCAACCACTTGACCCAGTGGGTTGATGTGAGGGCAATATGAGACTTGGGGGAGCGGTTACTGTAGCTAGGTTTGTAATGGAATGCATTATTCAGTGACACAGCTGCCCTCAGTTTATTCTCACCGACAATGGAACTAACTTCACCTCACACATCCTACCCAAACTGAATGAGCTTATGGGAATCCGCAGGGTTCTGATGACCCTATACCACCCCTAATCCAATGGAATAGTCAAACGGGTGAATGGAACTCTGGTGAACATACTACAAAAATTAGTAACAGGTTGATCTTCCAATTGGAGATCTCTCCTTTCCACTGCCATGTTCACCATAACATTAGTTACCATTTTGCCAAGGGGAAGAGTCCCTTCCAACTACTATATGGCCAACACCTGGCTCTTATGGCGTTACTTTATTTGTATCTAGAAGAAACCGGTGGACTAGAACCCCACTGCTATTTCACTAACCTTATAAACATTCTAATCATTTTTCAAACTTAAGCATATTCCTTCAGCTTAGCCAAGAAGATCAAGGATCAGGCTGCTGATCAGGCATGTCGTAACAGGCTGGCACCATTCAAGGAAGGTGATAAGGTTCTCTTCCATGACCAACATGGATCCAGGTGGAAACACAACTGGCCAGTATTTAGATTGGTCCATTAGAAGTTATAGAGAAAACTGGAGTCGATGAGTATACCATCAAGGATCCTGCAAGTGGTCAGATCATTAACCAAGTACATGCGAAGTTCCTCTGATCTTACAAACAATAGGATCCTATTGTCCAGTCAAGGAGGGGTAATGTCATGATTCTGATATGACTGGATGATAATAGTGGGACAGCTAGGGTGGAATCTGCTGAAAATGGTATCACTTACAATTATTTGAGTGTCTTGAGATTAGGCGATATTAAGACATAGCAGGTTTTTATTGGATATGATGTGTTTTATTGGATCGCCTCTATATAAGGTGATAAGGCGATAAGGTGATGCTGACTTTTAATGAATATGAAGTAAATTGACTACAATTAGGGTGACAGAGGATTAGAGAATAACAAGCCAGATTTGAAAAGAATCAGTTGAATAGAATAGCCCAAGCCATGAGAGCAGTATCGCCTGAAGCCTCTGTATATAAGTGAGATGGGCAATTGAGAGAAGAGGTGGTTAATAGTAAAAGAAGAAATGGGGCAGCGAAAGGTAGCTGTATTTATTAAAATAAATAAAGAGTCAATTAGGATAATTGCTCCTATTTTTAAGTATATTTTCAAGTGTGTCTGAAGGACTGATGATCCCCACATTGTCTGTCTGTTGCTCAGTGGGTTTGACCTGTATAAACAACATGATGGATTCTAATGATACCTTCCAAAATTATAACAGCCTTACAAAAGAATCTGCCTTTTGGAAGATGTCTGAAATTCATACCAAATCAAGTATCTTGAAGCTGGGCCTCAAATGGAAATACCTCCTCAATCCGCTAAATCCCAGGAAGGAATGCCATTATACGCTTCATCTCAAGTTGTAGTAACAGCCCAGAATTAAGTTATAGTTATCCAAATCCAAGTACATATTCCCATTGGCCATATACTAGAAGTGCGCGAGGTAGATAATCCATCCATCAAAGAGATATTGCTATGTACAGGCATTCTAGATCCATCATATTCCAGGACCAATCAGATTTGTTAGGTAATTTGACTTAAACTTCTTGCATCCTGGTGAAAAAAGACCCTATTGTTTATGTTCGCCTATTACCTGTTAATGAATTACATAGTGTACATTAGTTTGGTACCCTCTGGGATTTTGACTTGAGGATACTCTTATTATAGCCACCATAAAACTTAATATTGGCTTAAACCTCAACAAAGCCCAATGAAAAGCCGCTGTGCAACTCTTACCCAAGTATTCTGATATCCTTTTTTTCCAGACTGTATAATTTTGGAAAAAAAATTACTGGAGTAACTTAATGGATAGATGCAGGGGATTCTTCACCAATATGAAACAAGCCTTACTGAAAATCTAAAGTTAAAGAAGCCCATGTAATTGTAAAGTTAAAATAAAATTTTAAAGTCTAGTATATTAAAGCCTTCCAAAAGCCCTTGGCTTCGCCTCTGATGTTGGTGAAAAAGAAGTATTGAACACATCACAGGGTGATGGATTATTGCAAACTTAACTTAAACACCCAAAAGGAAAGCTATCCCTTACCTAGGATTGATGATTCCCTTCAGATGCTTGCCTGCTCAAAGTTCTTTCCATTATGGATCTAGCCAGCAGATACACCTTGCCAGAAGGACTGAGAGAAGTGCACCCTCATTGCTAAAGAGGGCCTATTTGAATTGATTATTAAATGCCATAAGGCTGTGCAAAGCCCTTGCATGTTCCAGAAATCCATGGATGGCATTCTATGAAACGTGAACATGTCCTGTGTCCTAGTGTATTTAGACAATATTAATGTCTTTCTTCAAACTTTTAGCTTCCATATCAACCACCTAAGCCAATTATTCAATCAACTAAAGCCAGCATCCCTAAAATTTAAAGCCTTCAAAATGTACATTTTATAATTGAAAAATAAATTTTACTAGTTCATAAAGTAAACAACAAAGGTATTCACCACTACCAGATAAAGTTATGGCAATACACCAGATGTCCATGCCAGAATACTCTAAAGGACATCAAAGTATTTTTGGGGATAGTCATTTGTTAGTATCAATTTATCCCTCATTTTACTAAACTAGTGGAGCCCTTGGTCTACCTGTTACAGAAAAATGAGCTTTTCCACTAGGAGTCATTGCAAGTACAATCCTATAATACCTTAAGATTTTCGTTAACTAAATCTCCTGCTCAGATACAACCCAATTATAATTATACCTTCCTGCTTTTTACTGATACCAGCAATGTTGCTGTTGGTACTATTCTGGAGCAACATGATGACAATCAGGTAGACCCAATTGCATATCTCAGCAAGAGTGTTAAAGTTAATGGGAATCATGCTGGTATGGGTGAGATTCGAACATGACCTAATTTGCGGCATGAACAATGGAGATCCACTGTTTTCAAGACATTAAAATTAATAAGCATAATGAACTTCTAAAAGGGCAATCGAAATACTAAACCCTTTCTTAATTTGTTGATTAACCTGACAAAGAGCTGAATCTTTGAAAAAATCTGCCTTTCATAGGTCACCAAATCCACTGCCATGATCAAGAAAGACCAAGTACTCCAAAAACCTTTGTGTTCTGCTGTGCCAACCAAGAGATCTCCTTACTCAACTCAATCCTGATTTTCTTTTTATTTTATCCTATGAAATCCCATTTTTGCATAAGCTATAGATATCTCTGATTTCTGATCAAATAACGATACCATTAGTTTTTCCCAGTTTTTATTACTGGAGATTTTTGCCCATTTTTATATAGAGATCCTGACTGTTCAAGCGAACAGAGATTACCTCAACGATGAATTTCCATTAAAGATTTCCTTAGAGAAGGAGCAAGGCTAATATATTTTTGAGGATTTACATCTTACTGATAATTGAGTAGCCTTTAAAAGGTCCTGACCTTCGAAGAAAACAACAAATCCAAAAACTGGTGATTTCTGTCAGATCCTTCCAATGCTATCTGGTGAAGAACTATCTTCAGGGTGAATAACTATAGCAATAGCAGCCTTACCAATATGAAGGAGAACATAAGTTTCAACTCATAGGTCATTAACAACAACCAAGACACGCCTTTACCTCAAACTCAAGAGCTTTAATTCAATGTGACCATGACCCTTACTATTTCAGCCCAGATGATTCACTTTACCAAATCCAGGGTGCCAACATTGTGGCACTGTCTCAGTGTTACTGGCTAAAACTATTACCTCTTGTAGGATTCCAGCTTTAGCCGCTCTGTACGAATTGCTAACAGCATGAACCGTATATATACTCACCTGACCTTCTTAGCAATGAAGTAGGAGTATCTTGAACAGAAACAGACTTTTTGTTATTCATTTATCTCACTTTACACTTTCAAATGCATTTACTTGGGCTACATAACTTGAGAATCATTGGTAACTCAGGCTGTCTCATCAAATTTATGCTCAGCTCTTTGAATTGTGTGAGGCTGCATCTAACTTTTGGTCAAACAATTGTGAGGCCATTCTTGACAACTTTGAGATTAACAAAATTCAACATCACTTGGCTATTATTGACATTTGGTTATCCAATATTTATAAGGTGAACTTTACCGAGGATTTATGCAGCTACTGACATGGACCAACTACTGGAACGCGCTTTGTCTAATCTCATCAACATTATTTTTGAGAATTGCCAAACCACTAATTCCAAGATTTACGCCTTAGCTACCAAAATCATCTTTTGAGTTAACAAACTATGCCGCTAATACAGGGAATTATTATTTAATAATGAACTCCCAGCAAAACTGGACCTAGTGAGAAGGACGGAGAACAAGGATCCACTGGGGTTGAAGGTTCCTGTGGTCCTCCTGGATCCTCTACACCTATTGAAGATCCCTTTGATATAAACCACGAAGCTCAGCTTAAGGCTCTTGAGTGACACCTAATGTTAGGCCAAGGAGCATAGATAACTATTGAAGGGGATCATCTTAATATGGATCAACCTTCACCTCCTTGTACAACAAGTATGCAAAAGAAACTGAAAACTTTTCAAACCTGTTTAACTCCTAGGAACAAGTGAACCATTAACTTGAGTGGATGAATGCTAAGCTTCAAACAATTGAAGTTAAAAGAAAATATTCTCTCCACTCAAATAGCCCTTAAATCTGCTGAGACCAAAAAGCTCCACAAACTTCTAGATACCAAGGCCTCACTTACGCATGCTAATGAATTTATGCTGCTCTAGGATGATCTGGATGAACTTAGCCGCCAATATGATAAGGATATCTTTCATAATGACATCAGTATCACAGAACCTTTTGTTTCCAAGTAAACATTTTTCTTGGTTATTAACGTTCTCTCTGAACCAGTCAAATTTCTTAAACCCAGCTTTAAAGAGAATTATATGGCCAGGACTAAGATAATCAAACCTATTTCTTTGTGTACAAAGGTCAATGTAACAAGCTATGTATAATCAGAAAATTCAACACATTAAGAATTGTTTGGATGGTAAGGCTCAAGGAGTCATGATGCCATACTTTAAGATGTGTAACACTTGGGCGTTTATATAGACGCCCTTATTAAAGAATTTGTAAGTGACATCTCCCTTTTTAAACCATAAACATTTTATGAGAATTCGCCAAAGACATGGGAAACCAACATCAAATTTTTAGAGCAGTTTTATCATAAAGTTTAGGCCCTTGGATCCTGTGATCAAGTTAATTTAGATGAAACCATTGCAGCCGTTCTCTCAGCACTTCAGCACAGTACCAATCTGGAGGTCTATTTCCAGAATGCAAAGAAGATGTGTAAGTGTACTCTCAACATTGAGAATTTATAATGTAGTTGCCTATGATAAAAGTGCGTCAACCATCTGATAATGGGAACTGTCTCACATACATGCAGTGAAACGATTCTAGAGATATAAACCCTGTCATGACCCTTGCTCTTATTGTGAAATTTTTGGCCATCAAGAAGACTCCTTTTGGAAAAAAGGCTGGTGAGGCGGGAAAACTGGAGTCAGCTTAGAGAGTGAGCACCCTCTGCTGATGACGCCACACCTCACTCTCAGTCTATCACTGCTCTGAACGCTTAATTTACATTATATCCAAACATAAAGAATTGGATGTTCCAGACTCTTAATTTCAAATATAGGTTTAACTTATTATTACTTTGCCCTTACTGGACCTCTCTCTCCAGAAACTCAATTTACTTGATCCCCCATTTTGTACCAAACTTACTTGAGTAGAAGTAGTCATCCATAAAATGAAAAATTAGCCATAGTCTAAACTGAATCTCTAGTTAATGTCATTTCTTCCTGACTTATGAAATGGATAAAGGTCTCTCCAGATCATAATTACACTTCAGATTATGGGACTACAGGATTTCATAAAACTCGCTCTCTGGGAGCCTACTCATCTCTGCTGCTTCTATTTGAATTACTGGTAGTGACGGTTACAGAAATTGTGCTAAAGAACGACGTTATGACCTTCTCATAGGAACACAATTATTGGGTGAACATGATACCCAAATTAGTCATAAAAGCTTATATGTTTCTAACTTAGGGTGTCACAACCTCTAGTTGTAAAGAATAACCCTAAAGAGAAAGGAAAGAGAAAGCCTAGGAGTTATTTACTGGAACATACAGAACAAATAAATGGCTAGAGTATCAAGTAGTTGGGCCAAAGGCCAAATTGCCATCTTCCAGTGCAGAGACTCAGGAAGGGATGCCTGTATATACAATTAACCGTGTAACCATACCTCCTAAATTTCAGATTTTAGTTGACACTGAGCTCTAAATCAACATTCTGTTGTACCAATTACTGGAGTTTTATGTGAACTTGTCTGGCCATACAGGAACCTATCACCTGCCTTGTGGTGCTGGATCCAACTTATTGGGGCCCTTTAGCTATTTTTATGGCTAACCTTACTGATCAACCGATGCAACTAACTTGAAACTGACCTGTTACGTATGTTAGAGCTCTACACTCTGACTAAGTTGAGTTCGTCCAATAGTAGAACTTTGCATGACTTAGGAATTGAAAAAATGCTTCAATAGTCAATGTCAAAGTAGAGATAGGAGAAAAACTTTTCTCTGAGCAACAGCGACAAGTGGATGCTATGATTAAAGAGTACGCTGACATTTTTTCTAAGGGCCCAGAGGATTTGGAACAATGAAGGGGGTGCAGCATAGGGTGCTTACAAGCAACGCCCCTCAAATCCATGCCTGACCCTACCTGAAATCTAAAGTTGAAAAAGACTAGGTTTTATAGAAAAAAGCAATTCCTGGATGCTAGATTGCTAAAACCATCGCAAAGTCCCTGGGCCTCACCAATGCTGCATGTGAGAAAAAAGAAAGGAGGGCATCTGATGGTTAAGGATTACTGCTGGCTGAATTCCATCACTTGAAAGGACGGTTACCCACTTTCTGAATTGACAAATCATTATGATAGATGGATCTTAAATTTTCTCATCAATGGATCTCACCAGTGTGTATTAGCAGATTCAGCTTGCACCAGTTGATGGGGAGAAATGCTCCCTTATAGGGGGTAAAGGGTTATTTGAGCCCACTTGCATGCCTCAAGGGCTATGCAATGCCCCAGCCAAATTTTAAAGGCGATGTACTGCCTAGTGGTTAATTTTGAAGATGTCATGTGTATTGATATAATAGATGATGCAACAATATTTCCCGCACAACTGATCAACATCTAGCCCATCTGAAGGAAGTGTTTGAACATCTTTTCTCTGGTTCACTGAAATTGAAGCCCACCAAATGCCATTTTTCCTAACTGAAGTGTAATTACTTAGAAATAAGATTACCCAATTTGGAATCTCACCACTACCTTAAGTGATCGCTATTGAGAAGATGACTTGACTAAGTAGTTTAAACACTATTTAGGTCTTCCTCAGAATAATCAGTTATTATTAACAATTTATCTCACAATTTACCAAACTTACCAAATCACTAACATATCTACTTCATAAAGAAGTTACGTTCCAATGAAAAGAAATCCAAAAGCAGGCATTTGATGTTCTAAGGAAGGCTCTTGCTATTTCTCCCATATTTGTACACCCTGGTTTTGATAAACCTTTCATCATTTTTATTTATGCTAGCGACGTAAATATGGGGCCATCATGTCCCAACTTGATGCAAATCATGTTGATCAACTTATAGTTTATTTCAGTAAGACCTCTCTTGGGTAGAAAGAAACTACAGCATAACAGAATTTAAGTGTCTGGCTGTCCTGTTGACCATAAAGCATTATCGTCCTTCCATGCATGGGAACATCTCACTGTAGTGGCGGACCATGTCTCCCTACAGTGGCTACAACAGTCAAAAGATCTTGACAGACGATTGGTCATCTGGGTACTAAAACTCCAGAGTTACAGATTTCAATTATCCACCGCGCTGAAATGGTACATCAAAACGCTGATAAATTATCCCAGTTATCCAAATGATGTTCTATGGTTCTAAAGAGGATCAAATTTATAAATTTTTTGCAAAAACCTGAA
Organism: Massospora cicadina; assembly: GCA_022478985.1. Classification (NCBI taxonomy): domain Eukaryota; kingdom Fungi; phylum Entomophthoromycota; class Entomophthoromycetes; order Entomophthorales; family Entomophthoraceae; genus Massospora; species Massospora cicadina. The sequence goes on along the minus strand of JAKSZP010014662.1, from coordinate 87,331 downwards.
TAAGAAAGTCAAGCACCTCAGTGGGCCAACAGCAATTGAAGGTAATGGCTGATCAGACTTGGATTAAAGATGGACTGTTGTATAAGCAAGTTGGGATCTATTGGCTGCCATATGTCCAACCATCCGCCAGAACAAAGTATGCTCTGGAGGCACATATGACCCAGGCCATGGCGCAGTAAAGAAGCCCCACCGATGGCTGAGGGAACGTTGTCACCAAGATGGGATGATTATGACTATCCAAGATGTCATCAGTTCCTGCTTCACTTGCGCTAACCAGAAGCCTCTTAATCTGATATATCAACACCAGGTCTTATTTCCTACTGCCCCATTCACAACAGTTAGTATTGATGTTATTAGCCCTTGCCTAAGGCAATGAATAGCAAATTATATCATTTTATTTGTTGATCACTTTACAAAATGGGCTGAGCCCATCTTTATTGCCTCAACCACCTCTAAACCACCGCATCCTTTTTTATAAAATAGGTCTTCACTTACCATGGTAGTCCCATGGTGCTGCTATCTGATAATGGTAACAACTTTGTTTCTCAAGTAAAATGATCTCAATTTGATGATGGGCACCTATCACTCTTTCATGGCACCTTACCATTCCACTTTCTTTGGGCCTGTAGAACGTGCAAAATGGCATACTAGTTGCTATACTCTGCAAGATGGCTCAATAACACCCTTCACGGTGTAATGAATACCTAACAGCAGCTTTACTAGAATACCGGTAGCTACAATATTATTATTCAAATGTCACTTTTTTGAGCCCTTTATGAATTAGAGCCGAATTTTCCCTCAAGTGTTCAATTTATACTAAAATTCTACACCAAACACCTCTGATATCATGATGCAAAGGCTGAACGCTGAATTGTTCAGACTAAATTTTTAAATTCTAAATCCCTGTAGACTATAAGCAAATGAGAAGCTGATCAAAGCAATTCCCAGAAATCAGGTTTTCCGGAGTATCAGTTAGGAGACCTCATCCTGCTCTACCACCTTCATCCCAGTGGACTGATACACAAACTTGACACTCTATAGTCAGGCCTCTCTAAGTTATTTATTGTCAAAGACTGAGATATTCAATTTCTTACGTCAAATTGTCTCTGTCATAATCTACTTCACTCCAGATTTCTCCAGAGTTATTTCCATCCTTGGTAATATCTTGAGGGGGAATTGTCAAGAATAACGGGAATCACGCTGATATGGGTAAGATTTAAATGTGACATAATTTTCAACGTGATTAATGGAGCTTCACTGTTTCAAAAATAATAAAATCAATAATGAAATAAACTTCTATATTAGCGATTGAAATTCTAAACTCTTTCTGAAGCTTCTGATTTACCTAAAAAAATACCAATTCCTCTGACAAGTATCATGCCATTTTGAAATCAATAAAAAACGCTGCTGCAATCAAGAAAGATCAAAGATGCTGAAAGACTTTGTATTCCACTGTGCCAATCAAGAGATCTTTAAACTCAACCCAATCCTTATTTTCTCATAAAGTCTATTTTATGTGATCCCAATTTTCCCACAGATCTATATGTATATATTTTTTATGATCAATAGTGATACCTTCAGTTTTGCCTGGTTATAATTACTTGAGTCATTTATTCCTGTTTTAATACAGAGATTCTGCTATTCAAGCGAACAGATATTGCCTCAACGATGCATTTACATTAAGAGAATGCCTTAAAGTAGAAGCACCCTATGGAATAACCACTAAAACTACATTCAATTAATAATCAAGTATTTGAAGGTCCCAACCTTAAAAGAAAGCCAAAAATCCCAAAAAATATTCACTTTAAAGCTATGTAGAACTATAGTGTCACTGAGTTTGAGTGTTTAGAGGTGGTCTTAGCCATTATTAATTTATGTACCTTCATTTATGGTACACATTTTACTGTAACAACCAATCACGCCTCCCTTTACCAGTTACAACAGATGTGTTATCCTATGGAAAATTATCCTGGGGGCTTTACAATTACAAAACTATAATTTATCCAGTTGTCATCATTCTGGACCCATACACCCAAATTACTGATGGTCTCTCCTGATTACATTATTGAAAGTTCTAAATGCAAAGAGGGACCGCTTATATGATCTCCTTAGTCACTATGATATATGGCTATTAGAACTTCTCACATCCAGAGTGAACTTAGGTATCAAGCGGCCAATACTCAAATAAGCCCTAATAAATTCTCTCTAAATTGGCAAAGAAAAAATAGCCCCATTATGTCCACCCCTCTGATTGGATTGAGGTCGTTATAGAAGGGCATACTATTACTGGACATGATATGGCACAAAAAACTCACTAATGGTTGAAATCTCAATACTTTTAGAACAAAATGCTTAGCTCAGTTCAAGATGTTTTGGATGATTGTATTACCTGTCACCATAATAATAGATCAACCTAAGATTTCAATATCAAGTAGCTGCTCTTTTGGTCCCTTTCCATATGGTTAGCATCAACATTATAGTTCCTCTGCCTACAGGAGTCCACCTTCACTGATATATCATTTTTGCCATGAATCATCTTACCAAATAGATCAAAGCTGTATTAATTTCAATGGCCACTGCTTGAGCAACCGCCTTATTTTTGTACTGGCAACTATTCACTCAACATGGTAGTCCATGGATGCTTCTATCTGACAACAGCCTCAATTTATCCTCAAAGGTGATCCAAGAATTGATGGCCCTAATTGACACTCGTCAGGCTTCACTGCACCTTCAATTCCTCCAATAATGTCTATAGAATGGATTAATGGTACTTTTATCTCCATTTCAAGAAAGAAGGTTTTTATGATTTTTCCCCATAATGATCACATAAGTTACAAAAATTTAATTCAAACAGCAAATTTGATGATCACACAAGAGATATGGGCAACACCAATAAAACAATGTAAATTGGGCGAAATTATATTGAGCAATGCACAGAATGGTGCATTGAAGGGAAAAAAACGCCTGGGGTGGACCAGGAACTAATGCTGATGAGAAACCACAAACTCAGACACTGTTTGGGTTTGTAGAATCCACTACAAAACGAAACCTAAATTTATAAATCCAATATTCCCAACCCTATATTACTGGTAGAGCACGGGCTATGACTCTACCTAGGGGTTGACTCTCCAAATCTGTGGGAGAAAGTGGGCGAGGCACAGGCCTCACTATCGCCTCACGCGGTGTACGTTACCACCCACACAATCCACTGTGAACAATTGACATGGATTTCAAAACTTCTGAGGATGCAGAAACAGCTACAAGAGTCTGCATCAAGATTGCTTTCTCTGAAGGCAAACAAATTGTGAGCACCATGTGCACTAGATGGAACGAGGTAAAAACTTTGTTCCATATCTTTTCACTTGCTTCCAACCAACCCCCCAAAAGTAATTGAGGAGGAGCTCCAAGCTGGACTTGCCAGATATGGAGAAATTAACCAATTCATATTTAGGCGGTTTCACCTGATGCCAAACCTGTGCACAGGTAAGGCAATAGCCATGATCAGCCCGCTCCCTGAGTTTTTAAGGAACTCAAAAAGATCTTGCACACAACATTTTTCACCTCCCAGATGGTGGCATGTTAAAAGTATTTTGTGTCACACTGGAAAGCGGACCACCAATCTGCAATCACTGCAGTGCATTGGGTCACAAAGTGCATGCATGCCCTGTGAAGGAGGGCCTAATGGCCCCAGACTTCTGCAATGACATACTGGATGAGGACAGAAATGACTTTACAAAAATAATTGACACCAACTTACGCCTTTTTCTGGGAAGAGAATGTGCAATACATTCTCATAGACCCAGTTATACCCAAAGTGCGCAAAATGGCACAGAAGGACTGCAAACGGGCCATGGAAATAGCAGCATCATTTAGGACTCCTCCATCACCCCCAGCCAAATTCATTAAGACATGGAAGACATTAAACAAGCCAACCAATCATAGCAAAATACCCAAGATGGAAATTTTTTCAACTATTTGGCTGAAACACCATGTGATAACAATCAAGTGAATTTAGCCAGACAATTAAGCTCCACCGTTGGCGAACATTAAAGACACACAACTACAAGTTAAAACCCTGCAACCACAGAGAAAAACCAGCACTCTGCATCAGACCACCATGAGCTTGAGCGGAAGAGACTAAAAGCAAACCTACTCAACAGCAATACCCATGCAAAGTTGGCAAGGAGTAAGGGATTGACAACTGCGCAGGTCGGACAGGTACAAACAACTGGAGCCAATTTTAGGAAGTGGTGTGAAGGTATAGGGCTGGTTAGTCCTCCCAACTGCTCCTGAGGCGCTGTGGGCACCTCAGTGTCCAAAGGGACGTTAAACATTGCAGGAGCCAAGGCTCAATTGTCCCAAGCCAAAAAGCTAGACTTACTGTGGAAACCCCTGTTAATATCTTGTCCATCCAAGAAACCCACTGTCTACAGGGGAAGAGAGATCCTGGTCATCCAGGGCCTCACAAATTTCAATTGGTATAGATGTTCCATTGTGGGTTGGTAGTCCATAATCATAAAAATTGAAAATCACTAACTCAAACTCTTATCTACATGGCCGCATCCTGGTATCAATGATTGTATGCCAGGATGACAGAATTTTGATAGCATGTATCTACACACTGTGCACTGCAGCTGAGAGGAAGCAATCACTTGAGACTATCACAACACTCGCCCTCCTACCAGACCCCATTCTACTGGGTGACTTCAACTGCTGGGCTGACCCCAACACAGACCAATGGCCTAAACCCAGGGGATATTCCTGGGGCATTGTGAAGTTCTGAGGATAGCTCGCTTAATAAGTAAAATTCTGCATGCTAATTTGAGAAGAAGCTTTGTCAATTAGTCATCGATCTTACCAGTGGCTTATGGTATTCTGAACGTTTATAAACTCACTAGGCTTATTAAAATAGCCCCAACTCTTTTGGGTGATCTCAGGCTTAAATTTTTTGTAATCTGGAATAACATCCAAAGCAGGGGTAGATACAAGCTGGGGTTTGGCACTTCCAGCTTGTTGGCACTCTCAAAGAAGGGATTCTGAGCAAAATTAGGAAAGGGATAAAATAAAATATCTTTTTATTATATAATACTTATCTAATAATTAGTCATTAGGACAAGCGCTGGTATTTATACCTCTAGGGCATCTCCTGGCCGCATTTTAGCACAAAAGTTCAACAGATTATTTTCCACCTCAGTTCTTTCCTTGAACTGATATGACTGAGGCCTATTGCTAGGTTTATTAGTGGCAAACTACACTCATATTTGGGAGGATTTCAGGGATAAAAATCGCAATAAAAACATGCAAAATCGTCCTAGGAACTTTTGATTTGAGTTTCATCATACTGCTGACAAAATACAGCTTCTGAAAAATCCTGCATTGATTCAAGTAGATGAAGTACCCCTAATTGAGACATCAGCAGGCCTCTCTCAATATCACTAGGTAATCCCTTTTTGGGCAGTCCATGTGCAAGTGCTATAGTACTGATTATGCAGATTGACATATAAATTCACTCTAGGGCGGAAAGTTGATTACATTAAACTGTCTTTCAGTCCATGAGACTTTTAGGCGTTATCTTCAGGTTAACTCTAAATGATTCCTTATATGAAATGTTAAAACTGTTTCTTATATTTGGGGCTAATTGCTGAGTTTCAATGTAATGATGATTGGCCATAATATGCAAGTGGATTTGGCCCAATATTTTGTTAAACAAGTTGATCAAATTGACATTGGGGATAATTGGCCTGAGTTGAGTAATTACAATAGGCCTGAGTTGAGAGTTAGAGTATTGGTTTGAGTATTGGGAGGATAATCGGCCTGATCTGTTGGTTGGTGTAGAGTTTATTTTCAGGTCAACCACCAGAATCTGACATTTTCCCCCAATTGACTTGAAAATAAGCCCTAAGATTCCCAATTAACCTTCGTTGATCTGTTATCTTTAGCCTGAGCACCCAATGAGACTGAAGTTGGATCTTCTATCTGGTAACTTTGGCCTGAACGCCCGATGATTCTGGAGTTGGATCCATTCCCCATCCTTAAGTGTGAACTAAAGTATTAATTAGAATAAAACTATTATTATATATATGGGTTTTTCTTTTTTTTCTTTTTGTTCTTTTTTCTTAATCAGCCCGCTTGATTTCCCTTCTTAGGAAAATTCACGGACTCAGTTGTATATATGACTGGTCCTGATATCCTAGATTGTGTATATGAACTTAGACATTTTCTTAATTACTTCGAATGGCCCTACTCAGATATGATCTAACTTTTGCAATTGGCCCAATTATGGGTGTTGCAAAATAGGACTTTGTCATTAACCTTGAAATTGTCCAATCTGTAGCAATTCTCTAAGTCCTTTTGATATTGGGCCTTTTTCATGGCAAAACTGTTATCAAAGGACTGAGCTTGTAGTTTGATTACATCTGCAAGCTTTCAACGTATTGAAGACAAGTTTTTCGCCAGGTTCCTCTAGGGACAAATATAGTAGCGTTGATAGGGCTGGATGTCTTCCATATGATACTTGAAATGGGGACATCCTGGTTGATGAGTGGTAGTAGAAATTGTAGGCAAATACTGTCACTCTTAGATAAGTACTCTATTTGAATGGTTTGACCAAAGTTAATTTTCTGATAATGTTCACCAACGTCTCATTTGTACGCTCAACAGTACCATTAGTTTCAGGATGGTAGGGAGCAGAAAGCACACCTTGTACTCCCATTAATTAGTTGAGTATGTAACGAACATTGGTGGTAAAAGTGGTTCCATTATCAGTCAGAATAACATGGGGACATTCAAGCTTGTGAATGATGTTTTCAAGGACAAACTTGGCTGTAGTTGCCGTTCAAGCTTCTCAAATATCCTTGACCTCGACCCATTTGGTCAAGTGATCAATGGCTACAATGATGTACTTGGCCTTCATATTGCTTGTTGGAAGTGGGGTGACAACGTCAATAGATACAATGTGCCAGACAAAATTGGGCCGAACAAGCTGGTAAGATGTGCTTTTTTGGAATGGTTTTCACCTTGGCACTCCGCACAGCATTCTAGCATCACTTGGATGTCAGAATGCATTGACTCCCAATAGCAGAATTGCTTCAGATGCTCTTTCATCATTCTGAATCTGCCATGTTCTATAGCCTTATGCGCCGCCACTATTAGGTCTGTTCAAGTTGAGGGTTTTAGAAAAATAAACTTTTTGCCATCAATGCTCTTTTAAAGCGTCCCGTTTTTGATGGTTGTTTTTTCATATATTTAATAAATTTTAATAGATGGAATTGGGCTCATCTTAGTACTCTCTAGTGACCAAATCTTTAAAAACAAAATCATCTGCGGCCTGACTAAGTGTTGCAATGGTGGGGAGTCAGGTTAGGCAATCAGCATTTTGATGTTTTGCCCCAGCTTGATGCTCAATGGTGTAGTCATAGGCTTGAAGCTTTAGTGCCCAGCGGGTAATTAGCCCTCATGTTCTCTTAATTTGTTTAACCATTTTAGGGAAGCATGATCAGTAACAACTTTGAAATGAGTGCCATGAAGGTATACTCAAAATTGCTTGCAAGCATATATGACGGCTAAGCATTCTTGTTCCATCACCATGTAGTTCCTTTCATGACCATTAGAGGTCTGACAAGTGAAGCCGACTGGATGTTTTTCTCCTTCTTCTCCAACTTGTGATAACATAACCCTACTGCTGTTAGGGACGCGTCAGTTTGAACAATAAATTCATAATAAAAGTCAGGTATCAAAGAACAGGAACGACCAATAGGGTTAATCTGAGTTGGTCAAATGCATACTAGCAAGCTGGGTCTGATGGAATGGGACCTTATATTTAATTAGATAGAAAAGCGGCTCCCCAAGCTGTTTAAAATTGGCGATAAATTGGCAATGGTACCTGATCATGCCTAGGAATACTTGGATATTGCACTTGGATCAGGCCATTTCATTTTGGAGATGGCATCCAGCTTAGAGTGTTGGGGCTGAAGACCCATTTTTCAATTACAAATCCGAGGTATTCCAGTTGGTCTTTGAAGAACTGGCACTTTCTTGGTTTGAATTTGAAGTTTGTAGCTGCTAGCTTTCTGAAAACCTCATCTAAGTGTTACAAGTGATCATCAGAAGTGTGGCTTAAAACGTTGATATTATCAAGGTACACTAGTACAAATGACAACTTCAAATCTCCCAGAATTGTGTTCATAGCACTTTGGAAAGTAGCCAGGGCATTGCAGAGCCCTTAGGCAATCTCGTCGGCTAGAATAGGCCCTCTTTGTTATAATTGCACGTTTCTTGCGCTCCTCTTTGGGAAGATCTATATGCCAATATCTGCTGATTAGGTCCATTAATGAGAAGAACTTCACGCCACCTAGACTATATAAGGCATTGTCAATTCGTGGCTGAGGGTTGAGTCCTCCTTTTTAATGTTGGTTAACTTCTGATAATCAATGACTACTTGGTTGCTTCCATCCTTTTTCTTCACTATTAAAAATTGGTGCTTCCCATGGACTTTTTAGAGGTACTAACATGCTACAATAAAGGAGTTCTTTAATCTCTTTGGATACAGCTTCTCCTGATGATCTAAGCGTCTAATTTGGCGTAATCAAATGGGGTATATTATCCCCAGTATTAATTTTGTGAGTGACACCCTTAGTACATACCAAGTCGAAATCATCTTTTTCAAATTCTCTGATATTTAGAGAATAACTCATGAGCTTGGCCTTTCTCAGAGTTGGCTAGGTTGTTTAAATCAGCCATATAGATGTCTTTACTTATTCTGAGTAGGTTTTTATCAGGGAGCCCTAATTTGATAAAGGTTCTGAACTCATGGAATAAGTGAATTTCTGAGGTAGGGAACATATGTATAAATGCAATTGTTTGATGTCACCTGATGGAGATGGGCTAATTTTGCAGGTTTGTACAGAAGGTATGTTTTTCTCTGTGGCCAGGAATGATAATACCAGGGGCAATGTTGATTTAAATTGAGATTTAGACTATGATTGATATACTTCAGCATTAAAGTCCTTCCAGGATATTAATTGTTAGTCCTGTCAGGACGATTAATTGATCTCCATATGGTATAGTGATACTCTGATTTGATTGAAGTGGGATGCCCTTTGACTCATTGATCTGAGTGGGTATTGTTTTTATCTTTGACCGTGCTTTGACATACTCAATTGGGACTTCTCCATCTTTGTATGCCAGATTTATAATAGGCTAGGTTTCTTTTTCTCAACTGCCCTATCCCAGTTAAAGTAAAGTGGAATAGCCTGGCCAAGAATGGTGAGAGTATCATCCTTATGATTGGTAAAAACTCCATATCTCCTTAGAAAATCAGTCCCAATTGGGATATCACAGTTCATATTTGGCAACACTATAGCAGGTGCTATTACTATAATAGATACGAATCTAAGAGGTAGGGTACTGTATGCACCCAGCGATTTTGTTGTATGCGCTCCAGATGTTCCATATTTCTGACATTGGGCAACATTAGGCGCAATTTTCAGTTTTTTAACCAACTTTGTGCTGACTATATTAATAGGAGCACCATTATCAATGATGACTTGAACTCACATCTTGTTTAATGCTATGTTCACATAAGTACATTCATAGTAGTTTACAGAGGTATTTATTGTAATAACGCTGTGATTGTTGCCCAATTCCAGGTTTGATTTCATGCTTGAGCAAATATCTGGGAAGTTATTTGCTAAGGTCTTCATGGGAATAGCTACATGAACGTTGTTAAGATTAGGTAAGTCGGTTGAACATCAGGATTGGAGGTCTAAACCCTGATCAATAATCTGTTTTGTGTAAGGTTTTGATACCTCTGCTTGGGCTTCTTTGGTAAATTTCTAGGGATTAGTTGCCTTTGCTGTGGCCCAAGTAGTGACCATCATGGCATCATAAGCCACAATATGATGGAGGCTATTTTAAGCAACATCTTCAGCCCTAAAGAGCTTGCCAGGGTAAGTTGGAATGGTTTGAACATTGGTGGAGTTAGAGCATTCCGCCTCTACACCACCTGCTCTTTTCCTGCCTCACTGTCACTGTTGATTTCTAGAGCAAAATTGACCGCAGGATTTTTGTTGGACCGTCTGTAGAATTGGTTAGCAAAATGCCCCATTTGATCACAGTTGTGGCATTTAATCGGCCCCTTTTGCTGCTTTTGCTCGAAATTTTGGTTTGTAGTTTGGAAATCTTTCCCCTGGTCAGACATAGTGTTGCTTTTTGAGCCCAAAAATCTAAATTTTTGCTGATCTTTAGCCCAATTATGAGTATTGAAATTACTGGAACAACTTTTCAAGTAATTGGTAAGTCCTTGGATTTCCAAACTTCCATTGAATGCAGGTATCATGACATTGTTCAGTTCACAGAAGGGTATAACTGTGTATTCCATTGCAATTTTAGTGTCAAACTTATCTATTACGTTGCACCCACTCAGAACTTAGGCCTCATGGAAAAATTATCTAAAAGTCCATAATGGTCTCATTCTGCTTGAATGCAATAAAAAAGCACTCTTTTTTGGGTTTCTAATTTCTCAGGCCCTCCAAACTGTTTTGCCACTGCAAATTTGGCATCCATCTAGGACCAATCATCGCCTAAATAGGGCATAATGAGGTCATAGCTATGGGCATCTAGTGAGTTGATCAGTGCTGATACATTTTGCATGGTCTGATGCTCCCCTCATTGCTTTTTCAAATAGCTCAATGAAAGAGTGGACGTTCCCATCATTATCGAACTTTGGTAAATTTAATTGTTTAAAGTTTCTCTTTCCCTATATAGGAAATAAAGGTGTTACTTCTTCTTGAACGTCCTGGTGTATCATTGTTCATAATTGGCCCTCTTTCCCGTTGGGGAGTATCTGGAGTCAGGATTGATGCTAGGACTCTAGGCATAGAACAAATGTTTGAAATATTAGTTTCTGCATTTATGTCAATTTCCAATAATTCAATTTCATGATATTGTTCTGAACTACTAGATTCTGATGCTTGAATTCAGCCTTTAGTTGCTTTTACAAGATGTTTTTTGGCTAAATGATTTAGATTTTCCCATTTCTCTTTTGTCAAGGCTGGGTGAGCACTGACAGCTTTGTTTTTTGAGAGAGTTGAATTCTTTTTTGGTTGTCATACTCCTCTTTAATTAAAGCTTGTTTAGTCGTTATGCTTTATAATAACTTTGGCCATACTGTTAACTCAGGAATTTGCAGCTGATATTTGAATTCTGAGTTCTCAATTCTCCTGAGTAATCAGTATTTCTGGCCTGCAATCTTGACGCCACAGTCCAATTTTTTTAGATTTTTTTGATATGGGCATCCTCTTCATCCCTATTCGGGATGGCTGGTTTTTCTGCAAGGTCTTTGATGTTTTTGTTTACAGTATCCAGCTTGGCCCAAACATAATTTTTGAATTCATTGATCTTTGTATTTAACTCCAGGTGATTTCTTTAGCCTAAAGTGGAATTTATGGTGAGTCATTTTGAAAGAGATAGTAGGAAATCAGAATGAGTTTCCAGTTTTCAACAGCAGGTATTTGTGTTTTGAACACATTTGTGTGATAGCCCATGGTGAGAAAGAACTTCTGCAGATATCTTTGGGACTACTTCGTTTATAAGCTTCTTAAAGGTGTTTAATCTCCCATGAGCTTCATTGGCAAGTACTGTATTCTTAAAATTGCTTTTTGGACTATAGCAAAACTGGAATTTAGTTTTTCCAGTAGAGAATTTTGGGAAGATTGTTCCTCCCTTTGCACATGGTAAAATGTTCATGATTTCCAAAATTTGTCTAGTAATAATTTACTGTGTATACTTAATTTAGGGTTGAACAAAGTTAACCAGGAATTCGTTAGTTACTTGACTGTTAATGAGATGGTTGGCAAGAGATGCCATAATTGCGTCGTGGTACTTCTTGTATACCTCCATCTTGAGTGACTGATCCTTTAGGTTGTAGAATAGGCCGAAGGAGGGATTGATTTGTAAAGTACCAATCCTATAACCATGAGTAGGGTTTCTAGCATAGCCTTTACGCTTGCAGATGTAAGATCAATGGGATGGTTGTATCTGCATGAGCTCACCCCGCTGTGATAAGATCCAGGGATTAGGAGGTACCCGCTTAAGAGCCTTGGCAGCTGATATTAAAATAATCTGAGATTTCCTTGTCACAGTTTCCATCTCGTTGTCACTTTCTCATCTGGCCGAATATGCCAGGAACTGGTTATGTGAATCCATTTCAAAGAGTGTCACCGAATTTGTATGAGCACCAGTTGTGAAGTTCTGAGAATAGCTCGCTTGAAAATTTAAAATCCAGCACGCTAATTTGGGAATAAGTTCGGCCAATTAGTCCTTAATCTTACCAGTGGCTTACAGTATTCTGACCATTCAGAAACTCACTAGGCTTATTAAAATAGCCCCAACTCTTCTGGGTGATTTCAGGCTTAATTTTTTCTTTGTAATCTGGAACAACATCAAAAGCAGGGATAGATACAAGCTGGGGTTTGGCACTTCCAGCTTGTTGGCACTCTCAAAGAAAGGATTCTTTGTAAAATCAGGAAAGGGATAAAATAAAATATCTTTTTAATATATAATATTTATCTGATAATTAGTCATTAGGCCAGGCGCTGGTATTTATACCTCTAGGGCATCTCCTGACCACATTTGGCACAAAATTTCAACATATTATTTTCCACCTCGGTTCTTTCCTTGAACTGATATGGCTGAGACCTATTATCAGGTTTATTGGTGGCAAAATACTCTCAATATTGGGAGGATTTTAGAGATAAAAATCGCAATAAAAACATGCAAAATCGTCCTAGGAGCTTCTTGATTTGAGTTTCATCATACTGCTGACAAAATACAGCTTCTGAAAAATCCTGCATTGATTCAAGTAGATGAAGTACCCCTAATTGAGACATCAGCAGGCCTCTCTCAATATCACTAGGTAATCCCTTTTTGGGCAGTCCATGTGCAAGTGCTATAGTACTGATTATGCAGATTGACATATAAATTCACTCTAGGGCGGAAAGTTGATTATGTTAAAATGCCTTTCAGTCCATGGGACTTTTAGACGTTATCTTCAGGTTGATCCCAAATGATGTCTTATGAGAATTGTTGGAAAATGTTTCCAATATTTGGGACTAATTGCAAGTTTCTGTGTAGTGATAATCAGCCATAATGCGCAAGTGAATTCAGCCCAAGCTTTTGTTAAGCTAGTTGACCAAATTGACGTTGGGGATAATCAGCCCAAGCTGAGTAATTACAATATGCTTGAGTTGAGAGTTAAGTATTGGTTTAAGTATTGTGAGGTAATCGTCCTGATCTGTTGCTTGGTGAAGACTTTATTTTTGGGTCAACCACCAAAATTTAACAGGCATATTGAATTCCATGCAATGAAGTCATCACTTGGCTTACATGATACTCTACCCTGGGTCACACTCCTCCCCACATGACTTGCCCTACATACATGAGAGACCGCTCATCTCAATGAGCCTCATTACCTTCATCCTCACCCAAAATTCACCGCTCAGTATATCCAACTTGCTGACCAAAAGATAAACTTCTCTGACCACTGAATTATTTCAGTGCAGCTTTTGCCAACCTGCACTCCTGCACAAACGTTGAACTGGAGGAAGATGCACCCAGAAAATATCAGATTGCCTAATCATCTGACTGGGCCAATAATGATACCATGAATCACAAATTTGTAACTCCATTCATATCAGACCCAATCGCAACTTGAGCAAATTTCAAAGTCAGATTAATAAACAAAACTCGCCATCTCACCTTGTTTAAGTACACCGCTGACAAAGCCACAATCAGGAGCACCTTGGCGGAATTAGACCACCTCAAGCTCAACACCAAGAAGCTTGGCTACAGTCCTAAGTGGGGGCGTGAACGGGCGGAAATATCCGCTCCCCTAAATACCCTCACCTTTGAACACCTACACATAATCAAAACTTTAAAAAAGGTAAGTCCATAAGAAGGCAAAACCTGCTTAACATACTTCTTCCACCAGTTTCACTCCTGCAGCAACCAGCCACATGCACACAGGTCCACAAAGGTGACAAACTGTGACAACAGACCCAGCAGAGGTTAAGGCGGAAGTACACTGCTAATTCACTGAACTATACTGTGATACTCCAGCTAAACCCCAAAACATTAAAAAATTTTATAGAACCAGAATACAAAGCACACCACTGGACTACAACCTCTTAAATCTAATCACACAGGAGGAGATCTGGGACATAGTCCTTAGTGCACCACATAGGAAATGTCAGGCCCTGATGGGTTGCCCTACAAATTCTACAAAAAATACTTTAAGCAAATCTCCCTCCTCCTCTTTGCAACAATGAACCAGTGCCAGATGGAAACACGCCTCCTACATGGTGGCCAGGACTACTATGTCATAACTCTGTTTAAAAATGGCAACAAACTGGACCTGGAAAACTGACACCCAATTGCCCTATCTAACACTGATACAAAACTATTAAAAATATTTTAGCCACCAGACTAGGCAAAATAGTCTCCAAAATCCTGTCGCCCAATCAGTTTGGGTTCATACCAGGGCATTCAATCTGGACTAATATAAACCCCGTCACCAACATATGCCAGTCCAGAGCAACTGGAGTCCTGGTATTCCTAGACCAGGAAAAGGCATATGAATGCGTTAGTTGGCCGTACCTGAAGGAATTCATAAGCGCCTTCAAACTCTCACCCATATTTATAGACTGGGCAATTCTCCAAACAGAGTCTGCATCCATGGATGTCTAAGGCCCTGGCTTTCTGAACAACAAAATAACATCACGCAGAGGGCTCAAACAAGAGGAACCTCTTGGCCCACTGATGTATAACTTCAATATTGTTCCACTCCTTTGCATCGTTGACTCACACCTCATGAGCATCACTGCACAAGGCCAACCAACATTCAAGATACTAGCCTTTACAGATTACTGAGTGGCAGGTATAGCTAACAAAAATGATTTCCAACAGCTGAAATTCACCTTGGCGATATATTTTATAGTGTGTAAAGCATCGCTCAACAAAAAGAAAATGAAAATAATCCTTTTAGGCAAGTATACTAACAACTGGACCACAATACCTGAACCTCAAAGTTCCCCATAAAGAAACAACCCAATCATCCTACCTTTTGCATCACCCCCTCAGCCAACCCTGTTTCCACCTTAGGATGTGGTTGGAAACGGGGGGTATGCCAATGAAACAATTGAGAACAGCCTATTACAGAAGATGTCTAATTGCGTCGCCTCCATTAAGGGAAGATCCACGGACTAATGGGGTGAGTAATGGTTGAAAATTCTATCATCCTTTCAATGCTGTGGTTCCCCTCCCATGCAATCTTCTTCTTGCCTTCATTTATATCCTCAGTCCACACACTTATCCGGGGAGGGTTGTATCCTGGGTCTCAAACACCTGTGCGAATAGAAACTTTTTGGCCCATGCTCCAGCGGAGCATGGACTAATCGACTTTGAAGACCACGCCAACCACATATTGGGCACTTGGATAGAGGAAGTACTACCCCAGACCTCCCACAACAACACAGGTTCAGTGTGGCAAGGGCCAACTTTGCACAGGCGCTCAAAATATCCAGCCCCCACAACCCATCCAGCCTGCTCACATACCTTGCAAACTGTCCCAAGGCAGCGGGCCCACATGGAACCCCACTCACTCCAAAAGCCTCCTCCGCAACTTTTGACACATAGGGTAGACCGTAACTATCACATGCACTAGTCAGTGAAGAGGAAGGCCCAGAGCTTACTTCACGCTAAGGAAACCGGACAACTACCCCCAGAGGGACACACATGGTGTGGCCCAACTAATTGCAAGAATCAACTACATGGATGTCTTAGATATCCCCTATGACCTCATGACACAGAAGGCGATATGGAGGCTCACGTATCATCCACTCCTCCAGCCAAAGGTAAGAGCTAACACCTGGCGTTGCCTCAGAAAAAACCTACAAGACAGTGAACTGCTCTAACTCTCATGCAACTTGCGCAGTGTATGGAGGGGATGGAACCCTACACCACCACCTTGAAGCATGCCTCCATCTAGAGCAATATGGAAGGAATTTAACATCTGATTAAAACCCTAAACGACCAAGAGCTGGCAATCTCCAGAAACTATTCGCATTTTAACTTGAATCCCTGATAACACCTACACTCGACTCCCTTATAATTGCCATTGCACTATGGACAATCCAAACCATAGCGCTGGATGCCTTGAAGGAAATTATGCTGACTTTCGGAATTAGACCTATCAGGGAGCACCTTTGTTGGATGCAGACCTGGCAAGTAGCAACAGTAAAGGCTTTTGTTCCAAAGTTAGAATAAACAGGTGCAACAAAGGCTATCAAAACTATTACAACTGATTATCAAGACTCAGAAGTAAAAAACACAATATTATAATTGATATTTGAATTAAGTCCTTTTTTCTTGCAGATAATTAGGGATATTTATAAAAATAGTAGAGAAATTCATATCATATAAGGGATAAGATCTTTTGTATCAGATAACTGATATGGATAATTATCAGATCTGATAAGTTCAATAAATAAAAATACATCCTTACCATCTAGTACTAAAAAAAAGACATCCTTATTGGTAATTTTTTAGCGAACTCAAAATGTTAAAAATACCTAGTTTGAAAGGAATTGGTCTCATTGTAAACTATACAACTCAATTGTAATATCTGAAAAAGATTTTGAGATGCCAATTAGACTAAAAACATTTGTGCACTGCACAGTAGGTTAGTTTGGATTAATATTGATAGTGCACCTCACACAGGCAAGTTGAAATATGAATAATATATAAATATAAATTATAGCCCAAAAGCAATTATGCTTAATTGTGGAAACCCCAGGTCAAGGCTTTACCCAAATTGGGGTAAATCCTGACACCTAACATCAGTGGGACAATCAGCAGATTTCACCTACACTTACTGTAACATTTTAAGCCTGGCTATACGGAAAATGAGGCCAAAGCAACAAAGACTAGTTAAGTCATGGTTCTGAGTCTGGTTTCTGCATGCGGACCCTTCCTTCACACCTGCTCCATAATAGGGAAGCCCCCTTGGAGTAGGGCATCCAACCCCCATACACCTGGCGGTACCAGCTGGCAACAGGGGTGGCTTTTCTACTCTGGGGTGCATATTATTATCACTAAACTTCACCTCCCCTTCCCATTCCATTTAGTTCATATTGGTATTGTCCATCCCCTAGTTGGCTTGCCTTGGTTTAACAAAATAATTAATTAAAAATACTAGAAAGATGGATTCCACTGACTTCTTGACGAAATCACTTTCTCCAGAGTGCACTTCTTGCCTATTGGGTCAGACATCACAGCGTGATAAAGTTTCCCCCAGTAAGGCGCTTTATGGCAGTGACACACTTTTACCAACTAAATTTCCAACCCTTGCAGAGACAACCACTATCAAAACTTCTGACATCACTATAAGCACCTTATTAAAAAAATATATGACTGCAGTCCCTGACCATGGATGCTTTAGTGCATAACATGACCAAGTAGACAAGAAAAAGCAATTTACAATGACCATCTTTGCTGTGTAACAACCATAAGTATTAGTAATGTTTTACCACCATTGTCTCAGAGGAAGTCTGAGCAAGCTTGCGACACCTTGGTATGGTCCAAATAAAGTCTTGCAAAAACATGGGTCATAATATTCAATCGTTAGCATTGATATTTTACTGTCATCAACCAATTACATTGGCTATATCTCAGAACTTTTGTACCCCTCTGACAGGATCTAAATGGTACATTGTCAGAATTTGCACTACAGATGATGCAAATTAAACAAATTAACCCAAATCTCATCCACCTACTGATTATTTGATTCCTAAACTCTATGTTTACAAAGCTTCCACCCCTGCATCTAATGAAAGTAGAGGAGTTATGGATACCATTTGTTTTAAAATTGGTGGTATTTAATAGATATGCCGGCGGATTTTGCACAGGGTTTGACCCACTGAACAATCAGGACCACCGATATGATGATCGTGGCCCTCAAAACAACAGAATAAATTTATCAAATAAATATGAAGCACTTGCTCCACCAACCTCTTTTATTAGATATACTTAATACCGCGGATTCTTATTATTCCGCTTACTCTAAACTTTCTTAACATCTCTTCCTTCTTGATAATCTCGTCTCAACTATATTATATTGACTTCAGATGCAACCACTTCTATGGCTTAGTAATTTAATCCATCACATATCATTGGTTCCATCAATTCGTTTTCATTAATTTCCCAATCACCTAATCCGAGATAATTTTCCAACAACCCAATATCGCCTCATTTTGAGGCACTCAAATCACCATTACTCATGCTGAATCTTGACGGATTCTGTTCATTCTGCCATAACAATCTCGGGCTTATCATCCAGTTATATAAGAATCACGACATCACCCCCTCCTTGACTGGATGATAAGGATCCTATTATTTGTAAGCCTAGAGGAACTTCACATAAACTCTGTTGATGATCTGACCGTTAGTAGAGTCCTTGATAGTATATGCATTTAGAGCAGTCTTCTCAATGACTTCTAATGGCCTGATCCAGATACTGGACAACTTGTGTTTCCAGCTGAACCCATGTTAATCATGGAATATGACCAAGTCTCCATCTTTGAACTGTGCTAGGTCACTCCATCATACCTGATTGGCAGCCTGGCTTTTGATTCTCTTGGCTAGGCTGAATTAGTACACTTTGGTTTGTAATTTAATGAGCGTATTTTTTAGGATGGTCAAATAGTGTTGCAGATCCATACCACCAGTGTCCTCTACACAGGCATATAAGAGGGCGGGTAGAGTGGGGTGCCATCCATAAAGCATCGGAATAGACTTTTCCCCATGGCTGAATTATAACTAATATTATAAGCAAAGATGGCGGTGAACAAAAAGGGAGCTCCAATCTGAGGGTCAATCCACTACTAATTTATGGAGTATGTTCACTAAAGTCCCATTGACCCGCTCCACCATTCCATTTGATTTGGGGTGGTATGGGGTTGTCAAAACCCCAAGGATGGCCATTAGCTCATTAAGCTTTGGAAGAATGTGAGAAGTGAAGTTAGTTCTGTTGTCAGTAAAAACGAACTGGGGACAACCATGTCACTAAATTATACACTCCATAACAAACTTGGCCACCGTCAGTGCCCCCAAATCACGTATTGGTCGCACCTCAACCCACCTGGTCAAGTGGTCAATTGCTACCAGGATGTATTTGGACCAGTTTTCCCCTATCAGTAAGGGACCCACAACATCAATCAAAATGGTATGCCAGGCAAAGTGGGGCTTCACTAAAATGCATGAAGTCTTTTGGTGGAATGGCTTTTCCACTTGGCACTGATGATAGGAGGAGATAGTATCAATTACATCAAAGTTCATGCTTCCCCAGTAATACCGAGGCCACAATGATTCCATGGTCTTACATACTCCGCCATGTTCAATCACTCAGTGTGCGCTCATAATAATAGTTGGGCGGGTGGAAGGTCTTGGAATATTTAAAGTAGTGTCCCCTATCCGCTTATAAATTTCTCCATCTTTCTGGAACGTATTGGCCCTTATTTCGTCCAATACCTTGATGACTGGGGGCGGTTCATCATTGTACTTGCCACTAAGCATCATATCAAACATGATATCGCTCAGATCCGCCATAACTGCAATCATAGGTAATCTCAACAAACAATCAGCATTATGGTGCTTTGCTCCAGGTCAGTGTAGAATTTCAAAATTGTATGCCTGAAATTTAAGAGCCCATTGGGCCAGACGCCCTTCTGGTTCTTTAAGATTTTGTAACCAGCATAGCGAGGATTGTTCCTTTACAACTTTGAATTTCACCCCATGCAAGTACACCTGAAATTGATTATAGGCGTAGATCACCGCTAAACACTCTCGCTCAGTCACAGTATAATTGCATTCATGGCTGTTTAAGCTATGACTGCAATATGCTATGGGGTGCTCTTCCCCTTCCTTGTCTTTTGGGATAGGACTGCTCCTACAGCAGAAAGGGATGCATCCATATGAACAATGAACTCTTTTTCGAAATTGGGATAGCATAACACCAGCACACTGGCTAACACCATTTGAAGCATATTAAAAGAACGTTGCTGCCATTCCGTCCATTCAAAAATGGTGTCCTTTCTTAAAAACTCAAATAGTGGGCCCCCAATACAGCTGAAGTTAGGGATGAAGCGCCAATAATAGCAACCATTTCCAAAAATACCTGTATATCATGCTTGCTATTAGGCGTAATTTTTTTATATAGCTTCCACCTTAGCTGGTTGAGAGCTCAGCCACGTGGCATCAACCACAAACCCTAGGTAATCCAGCTGGTCCTTAAAGAAATGTCATTTCCGAGGTTTGATCCTGATGCTGGCCTCAGCGAGCTGGCAGAATACTGCTTCTAAATGGTCAAGGTTTTCAGAGAAGGTACAAAAGAAAACATTAATGTCATCAAGGTATACAAGGATGCACGACAGCTTTAGGTCCCCAAGAATAGTGACCATCGCCCGTTGAAATGTAGCCGGGCATTACACAGCCCTTGTGGCATCCAGGTTGGTTTGAAAAGACCTCTAGATGAGATTACAGTGCACTTCTCCTGCTCCTCTGGTGGCAACTCAATTTGCCAGTAATCTGAGATCAGGTCCATAGCTGAGAAGAAATGGGCTCCACCAAGCTGATCTAAAGCATCGTCAATCCGTGGTAAGGGATATGAGTCCTTTTTGGTGATGCCATTGAGCTTCCAGTAGTCAATTACTACACGGTTAGTACCATCCTTCTTTTTTACAATAAGAACAGGAGAATCCCATGGACTCTTTGACGGTTCAAGCATCCATTGCGCTTATAGCTAGTCAATTTACTCATTTACTACTCCTTCCAACACCCTTGATCAGCGGATTGGCATTGACCTGATGGTAAGGATGATCTCCAGTGTCCAGCCTATGAACCACCCCCGTGCGCATCCTAAATTGTGGTCATTGACAGTGAAAATCTCTCTGTATTTTTGATATAAAGTGATTGACCTATCCTTCTGTGGTACCAACAGAACTATTAATTTATTGCGCGATACAACTTTTTATTACATTGAGCTGTGGTTTGAAAGCCAGACCAAATTCCTCCAATAACTAAAGTCATAAACTAAACTAACCTCAATGGGGTTTAAGTGAGAATATGCCACTATTTGGTGGTGGCAGATTTGAAGTGGTACCGTTTGTAAATTTGCAAGCAAAACTTTGACCTCCCCTTGCCCAGGTAATATAATACCTGGGGCCACGTGAGCTCAAACCGTGACTGCTGATATGGCCCAATAACTTCCCATAGATTCCATCTGGAACATCTATCACCAAGTCAGTGTTAC
Organism: Massospora cicadina; assembly: GCA_022478985.1. Lineage (NCBI taxonomy): Eukaryota > Fungi > Entomophthoromycota > Entomophthoromycetes > Entomophthorales > Entomophthoraceae > Massospora > Massospora cicadina. The sequence goes on along the minus strand of JAKSZP010014662.1, from coordinate 65,970 downwards.
TATAGCTTGATGCCCAGTTGGGAATAGATATAGGTCCAGCAGCTCTGAGTGGCAGCCCTTGATATTCATAAATTTGTTGCGAAAGGGCCCAGGTTTTTCCCTTTAACCAATGGTAGCGCACTGGGATTACTCCGTCACTATAAGCTAGAATAATATTCCCCATATGAACTGGAGCATTTGGCACTCCGCTAGAGGTGAAGTGAATTGGGATTTGCTGACCCAATATTTCAAAAGTCTGGTCAGTCATATCAATAACAGCCTCATAGTATCGCAAGAAGGCGGTTCAAATCAGCAGATCATAATTACTATTCAGTAACACTATAACTGGGAATACCACTACAATAGAACCAAACTGCAACGGAAGCTCACTGTATGCTCCCTCAGAGATTGTATTATTCGCTCCAGCAGATCCATATACCACCCAATGGTCCACGTCTGGTTTTAATGACAACCTGGCCACCAACTTTATGGAGGCTATATTGACGGGGGCGCCTGTATCTATGAAGGCACTGACTTGGGTTTTAGCTACAACTGGGTCACAGTAAGTAAATTCGGAGTAAGATTCATCTTGACTATTTATAACATGGTCATTTATTCCGTCTCTGTTTCCAAGAAAACCCACAATCCCCTCACCAATCCTGGGGTATTGTTTGATAATAGTGCTGACTGGAAGAGCGATGCTTACTGCTTGCAAGAAAGGTGCATCAGAGGAGAAGTCCAACTTTTCAGGTGAAACTTGGTCAAACATCTGGCAAGAATATGGCTCAACCTGCAACTGGGACCCCTCTTCCGCCATAGCTGCAGACTGCACTTGTGTCAAAGTATTCACCTCTCCAACCAGCTGCTAATATAATACTGATGCATCGGGCAAGGGAGCTTACACTGAATATTCTAAAGTGGGTTCATGTGGGATGTTTGGGTTTAATATAGCGGAGATAGAGTCCCATCTTTACTCCGCTCTGACTTTTCCCTGGCAGTACTGTTCTGACTGTATGAAAGAGACTTATTGATTGGGGCACCATCAGGCCATGTGCCCTTGTCAACTGCATTTGAAACAGCTGACCTCATAGGGACCACATCCCTGATTAATGTGAAACAAGCCGCGTTGAGAGTTGGGCTGGTTATGATAAGTGGAAACAGGGGTAAAGCAATAGTCGGGCTGGTGACAATAAGCAGGTATGGGGCAGGCGTTTATCTGCTGTGGGTAGCTTTGTGGAATGTGAATTGGATTAGCAGAGCTCCCTAAGTAAGATGATCAGCAGTTATAGCAGGATGATTCCGCTTGGTATTAGGTTGAAGGAAGTTGGCAGATATTTGGTGCAAAAACTGAACAATTTTAAGCAATGGTACATCTTAATTCAACAGAGAGGCTATAACGTTATGTAACTCACGGTTTGGCTTTACAGCAGAAGTCGTTGCAATACATACATCTGATTAGGATAAAATTCCAGCCTCAATTAGCACACGAGCTTCTGCTATAAATCGCTCAGCAAACGCGATTAGGGTCTCATTCCGCAGAAACTTGATGGTCAAAAAGTCAGCCTTCCTCTGGGACATCTTTGCAGTTTCACTGAACAACCACAGCACCGTCTCTTTGACTTCTTAGTATGTAATAGAACTGCCAGAAAGGTAACAGATGACTTGATCATCACTTCTGATGTCTAAGGTAGAAATCAGCAGTTTTACTCTTCATCAATCCAAGACTCCTTCAGTTGCAATTTCAAATCTCTTAAAGAACCCAGGAATTTCCCTTCTCAATTGATTGTGGGCAGCTTATTACAGCAAACCTCCTTGAGCAGCTCATCTTGTTTTTTAGTACTGTGTCCAAAGCCAGCTTCAGCTTCACATAGGCAACTGACCCAGAGTGATGAGTAGAATTTTTATCAATGCAACATTAATGCGACATAGCTGACAACTGAGATTTTATCATTTATATTTGATCAATGGCCCCCTTTAGTGAGCACCACTGTTATAAAATTGGTGGTATTTAATAAGCACGCCAGCAGATTTTGCACAGGGTTTGACCCACTGAGCAATCAGGACCAACGATGTGGTGATTGCGGCCCTCAAAACAACATACTAAACTTTATCAAATAAATATGGAGCACTTGCACCCACAACCTCTTTTTATTAAATATACTTAATACCGCGGATTCTTCTTATTCTGCTTACTCTAAACTTACTTAAAAGCTTTTCCTTCTTGATTATCTCATCTCAACTATATTGTATTGACTTTGGATGCAACTGCTTCTATAGCTTGGTAATTTAATTAGCCACATCTCATTGGTTCCATCAATTCTTTATTCGTTAATTTCCAATCGCCTAATCTGAGCCAATTTCCCAACAACTCAATATCGCCTCATTTTTAGGCACTCAAATTACCATTACTCATAATAAATCTCAACAAATTCTATTCATTCTGCCATAACAATCTTGGCTTATTGTCCAGTCATATTGGAATCATGACACCATTAAAAACCAGGGCTACAAAAAAGTACTTTATTAATTCTGGAAGACTACTGCAAAACAAATGAAGTCATCTCATTATGCGCCTCTTTCTAAAGTCTAAAGATTTACCAATTGTTAGTCCAGTATTTAAAATGCCTTTATCTGTGAAAAACTTATTGACCTATAAATATCTTAAACTTTAAATGAAAGTTATCATTTGTTTGCTTATATGTATTTTAAAATAAGCTTCCCAGTTTTAGGATTTTATTGTGTTATTAAGCAGACCTTGGTCATCCCAGTAGGTCTGGACCCTTGCTGAACTTTATCAAAATAACCACATCCGCCTCTGAGCAGCTTTAAATCCTGCCCCTTTGTCCAGCCCTTCTATCTAAAGTGCTTACAGGCAGCCACACTGGTGTTGTGGATGAAAAATAAATATGTCAGAAGGTAATTCCTATAACCTCAGGAAGGAAAATTTTTAACAATTAACAAAAAACCTTTTTTTTATAAAATTAAAATTACTGAGATGAAAAAGAGATTATCCCCATCTTATAGACTGCAACAACCTAAGAAACTTTACATTTGGCCTGGCCAATGTCAACAAAAAACTATAAAGATGATTTTTGGGAGAATTTGATACCTGATGGCACTAATAAAAATGAAAGTAAAGCCCTTTCATAACTTCAAAAAAGCAACTTACTTTTCAAGCACCAAAGGATGGAGGAATTCTAGCTGAAACCGCCAATAGCAAAAGTATTTCAAGATATTTTATACTAGTTTAATTTTCTAAAAAGTCAATGCTGCTAATAAAAATTTAGGTAAATGACTAATTTTTAAAGATGTTTGAGATGCTGAATTTGAACGCCTCATAATGGCGCCATTGACTGAACCCAAAACAAGAAGTCCAGGAAATGGAAAAAATGTCTCTAGCCAAAAGAAATGTTCCCATCCCTAGCCAAGAAGCAGGGATTACACAAGGAGAAGCCCAAAATCCTGATAAAGGGATGTCCACCATGAGACAAAGCTCATGCATTATAAAATTTTAACTAAATTGATGTTACAACTAAAGAAGATATTAAGAAGCTAACCAGATGTTAATAAAGATGATAATAATCACTAATAAACATTTTTTATATTAGATCAAATATAGTGAATTTAGTTAGAAAGTATAACAAACTTCGTTTTATAATGATAAATATGACTTTTATTATAGACTTCAAGGATATCCCGTGTTCCTTTATTTTATGGTTTAAATAAATATCTTCAGTACCCATTCTGCGATTAATTTTGGGCAAAAGATATCAGTAGCCATATCAGGAACCCAATGTGCCAAGGAATGACCTGGCATCTATTACAGTTATGTTAAAACTACAATGGCATCCATAACCCACAAGCGTCACTGGTCTGATGGGACTAGAGAAAGGTGCGCAGGAGGGTAAACATGAAAGAGTCTAATTAAGTAGCTGGTTCCTATTAGCCGTGAGTTTATTTATAATAATAAAAAGGGGTTTTCTTTACAGGAATAATGTCTTATTGATAAAACCAGGAAAGCATAAATCAACCTCATAATCTTTATAGTGAAGGTTGATGGTTCTTATACTAGTAGGAGGAGATGTACAAGGTCATGGGGTTCCAGCACTTAGGATAACACTTGTAATATTCCTGAGAACTTTGTCCCTAACTACTAACTTCAAATTGTATTTAGTCACGGTATTTTGATCAACTTGGAACTTTGCAATACTATTGAAATATGTCCGGCTCTCTTTTTCTTTAAAGTTTTAATAATAGAAAATATTTTGTATATGAATTTCATCTAGGATTATTACAGGTGGCAAATTTTTTAAATACTGGTGCGCCGCTTGCGTCCTATTCTTATAATAAGGCTTACCTTAGTATGAGCTTATTGATTTTTTCTAAATTTGCAGCATAAATTGCTTAATTCTCTGCACTATTTGTTCAGAAGCTTCATAAACAATTTTAGCTTTAGGGCTAGGGGTGACTTTAGGGTTGAGGAACAGACAGGGGGCTGCCACTAGCCATATCTCATTTAGGGTATGTCCAGTTTAGTTAACAGGCTAGGCAATGATACTTTAGGGTGGTACCATTTTTGTACTGAAGGATGCAAGGCCCTATCCATCTTCATAGCTGGCGCATGGGGCCTTAAATTACCTTTTCTTGACATGTAAGGCTCTTACCACTTCCAGGGCTTTTGCAAGGGCGTTAATTTTTTGCGCGGGGTGGAAAGTTTTATGGAAGCAAGGATGGTAGTTTTGGATGGGGTAAGTGCTGATCCATTTGGATTTCCCTTGTGAAATTTCTCCAGGAGCTCATAATAGTAGTACAATCCTTAGATGGGACCCAGCTGTTCTCATAAGCAAGGTATCCCTTTCATAACACCAGGTGATTTATTCCTCATTTATCCCATTGTGAACCCATAATTTTTTTAACTCAAATTTGGGAGCTCCTTATACCATGATGGGATTATACCCCACTGGTTTCTTGCCTTTGAAGGGCTTAGTGAGAAATAGTGGAAGGAAGTGTAAGTCTTGATGTCCAACCCCTCCATCTGACTGGGAGCAATTTATTTTTTGGCGCAAGAAATACCAAAGACCTCTAATGGCTCACCTTGTGCAACTCTGTGATCTAGAGCACATAGTAGATGAGCGGTGAATGACTGCTTTGCCCCTAAAAACCGCCTCTCTGCCCCTATAAGTCTTCTTAAATGTTAAAAATAATAGAAGGGGTTTGAAAAGATGGTGTTCATGTCAGGAGCATCTATTAGAACTAAGACTCACTAATTAAAAGCCAGGATACCTAAGGTTTTAAGGAAAACCACATCCTCTCTCCAACTTCCCAGTACCAAGTAAGTCAGATTAGGCATTTTATTGTAACAGATTGTGGATTGATTTCCTGATACACAATCCACTACTTAATATAAATATTTAATTAACAATTTAGAATGGAGAGTCATATTTCTTGCTAAGCCAATGCATCTTCAAGAAGAATCCATGTAAAAAGGATAAATCAATTTTAAGTGTTCACCAACATACTTAAAATTTTTTACGTTCTTATTTACAACTATTCCTTCCCTTATTCCTCTCACTAATTTATCCAATTAAAGTGTGCTCAGGATTCAAAGACCAGAACTATGATTTAATCTCACTTATCTCTTTTTCCCACACTATAAGCAACAGTACTCCATAGGGTGTGTTGTCAGTTTATTCTCCTTTTTTACTTTTTTTCAAATTATTCTAATCTTTCCTAGGTATCATATGTAAAACTCACCCTCCACGTTGAATCTGAGCTCTCGCCAATACCATCTGACAATTAATGACACCATCTGCTAACTATCACTAGTATTCATAAAGTGAGCGTTATGGTCCTACATTCTAATGGACTTTATGCTGTAGATGAGATATTAAACCTTTTTGCTTCAGATCCTGTCAACCATCCATTGCGCATTTCATGAATTCTTTCAACAACATTGTAATCTGCCAATCCACCACTAAATTAGGAGAAATCCATTTAATATATATTCTTTTCTATTTTTATTGTATCCTTGTACAATAGTCCACAGCCGCAAAAATTTGAAAAGGTCATCATCTTCTCTGCCTCTCCCAAACATGAGGTTGCCTCAGTAAAACCCGCGGTTACCCCCAATACAGTCTCCTGGCTACATGTATGGTTTTTGGCACTTATTAAACAGAATTACTCCTCACTTTACCTATAGTAAATCACATAAAAAGTCTCTAGGTTAGCCCAGCCATTAGCATTCTGCGTCTGCTACTGGGTGCTAGATCATCCCAAATGAATTAATCTTTTTTTTAGTCAGCTCTTACAATAACAGAAGGCATGTATTTAAAGTGAGGGGAAGCTTGAGGTGAAAGGCTCCATTTTCTATAATTAATAATAGGAATGTCTTTGATCAATTGCAAGCCAAATTCTCACATGATACTTTAAGGTACAGGTTCTTGGTGTCCACCATTACCAAGTTGCCCTCCTTATAGTTAATAGCCTCACACCACTTATTGTTTGCAAAATGTTTGGCGACATTTGTGGACTTTATCAACTGGCTCTGGACCAGTTGATGAACCTTCTGGATTTCTGTAACAAAGTTTTACACTGATGGAATGTTACTATGCGTTTGAGGGCCTATATTAAGGCAGGGATATACCCTAAGTTAGCATACATATGTGACACTCCCATTAAGGAATTGAGGGAGTTACTGTATAAGAATTGGCCCAGAGGATGGTTAGCTACCCATGTATTCTGGGAGGCGGTAGCATTGCATTAAAAATAATTCTTGAAGGACTAATTAGTACAATTTGTTTGCCTACACGATTAAGGGTGATAAGCTGATGATCTGAAAGGCTTAATCCTTAGAATGCCACACAAGGACTCTTAAAATCTCGAGGTAAACTGAGGCCCCTGTCACTTATTACTTCCTAGGGAACCTCAAGCAGGGAAAAACGTGCACCAATAACTATACCGTGTCCTCTGCTATAGTTTTTGTCTGACAAGGGATAAAGATGTCATATTATGTGAAGTGATCTATAAGCACCACAATTGCATTATAACCACATGACGTTTATAATCCCACATTTTGATCCGCTAAAAGTGATGTACATGGTCCTGTCACTAGCTGAAGAGGGAGGATGATGCCATTACATCCCATTATATAATATTATGCCAAGCACAGATTAAGCATTGTTCAATACAGTGAGTAACCTCTTTTTTAAATCCATTCTAAAGCTTAACAACATTTGATTAAAATTAACACATTTTTTTCACCAGGGTGCACCATGGTAGGGGGACCATGATGTACCATTATGACTTGGGAACTCAGGGAAGAGGGAAATTATATCTTTCATGAGAATAATTTACCCTATCTTTCAGGAATACTATACAGAAATGGGTCTACCTGCATCAATCTTTGTCAGGAGGTCAAGACCATTAGGGTTTAAAAATTGGGATGCTAAAATAGCATCAATGAGAGAATCTTCTTCAGTTGAGGATGCAGGGACTATACTGGAAGGATTGCTTCAATTCATGTCTTAAAGATAACAGGAATAATGAGGTTTTTGGAGCCACTGGATATTAATTTAGGATTTGAAAAAGGGGAATCATCCGCAGCATTGGCTGGAGGTGGAGGAGCTATGGCCTGTTCAGGGGAAGTCCCCGTGACCAAGTCAAAGTCTGTGTCCAAAGTGGTACCAATTAGGAAATTACAGGACAGAATATATGGCAGAATATATAATTCTCTTGATGAACAATATATGTAGTTAGATCTAGAATGTTGCGGTGAGTCCTGGTCTGCTTGTGAGACAACTTTTGGGGGTTTGCAATATCAGATAAGAGATTTATGATTTTGAGCACAACCACCTTATGTTTGGTGCACTTTATTAGGAACCATCACCGCGTTTATAATTAAAAAATGTAACCAATTCATTTTTTAGATGGCCTATGAGCGCTCTGTGCCGCTATATCTCTAAAGAGGAAAGCCACTTAACGTTTAAGACCCTAATGTTCTTGCAGAAAGACAGAGATAATTGCGATGCCAGAAACATCACAAAATTATAAAAAGGCTTATTTTCACCAGCGTGAAAAAGGATGAGGATAGTGGAAAAAACTCCCTTCATAACTTCAAACGCCTGTTAACATTCAGAAGTCCTAATAAAGAGGGGGATTTTACAGTAAGGAGGTGAAGGGGCGAGGCAGTTCTAAAATGGCTAGTGATGATTATTTAAGATAAGTGACGAAAATTAGGAACTGCAAACTCGATTCTGCTTTACTGGAGTGGCCCAAGAGTGGATGGCCTCAAGTTTAAAAGCCGCAATGCTGTGACCAGCTTTAGGATCACATTGTTATGAATTATACTTCATCTTTAAAAGAACTCAAATTTGATGGCTTAAAAACTAGACCCACTTTGTGGAGTGCTACAGCCACTGACAACAAATCCTTACCATGCTGTACAGTATTTTCTGAGTGCATCAAGATGTCATACATGCAGGCATTTGTGTAAGAGCTAACTTCCACAAGATGTCATTACTTTTGCGCTTAAAAACAGCTGGTGCATATTAGAAAACAAAAGGAATATTTTTGTGTGGTACATTCCATATCAGGTTTAAGTTGCCGTCGGCTTCTCTTTCTAGACTTGACTCATACTTGTTGAAAAGTGCTCATCAAGTCAGGTTTATGAAGCACTGGATCAAAAATTGCCTATGAAACCATGTCCTCCAGGGGTAGGGGATATAGATCAGGGACCGTCACGTTATGAAAGTGGCCATAATCCACACAAGGTCTCAGGGTATCGTCAGGCTATTGCCCAAAAGCTACTTGATATGACATATGTGAGGTTTTCTTGATCATCCACTCCTTATTCACCATATTGTCAATCCATGTCTTTAAAGACTGGTTTTCCTCAATAATGTAAAGATATAAAGGAGAGATAATTTTATAAAGTTCAAATGTTAGCTGTAAAACTAGATTAAGTTCTGAGAGTTGCCAGCTAAATAGCACCATCAACATTAAGAACTGGCTTAATGATCAAGGCTAAGAAACAAAGTAGGTAACTAAGGCACAATATCTATAAAAGAGTAATCAACTGTTGCCGCCACTTCATTGCTTGTTGCCAGCGTGGGAAGGAGTGTATTTTTGTGGATGAGAATTAGAAGTGAAGGTCAACGTGTTCTACTTAAGTCAATAATCACTGAATGCGCCACCATCCTTCCTTTAAAATCATTAAATATAACAACTCTGGAATCTCGGCGAAAATTTCCTACAAATTTATACTTGTGGGCAATAAACGCAGTTTTTAAAAAGGAATTGAGTATGAGAATATGAGACGCCCCAAAATAGGGGAATCTGGGGTAAACTTAATATTAAAAGCTTGCACAACCTCCAAGTCAATAAAATTCTCCGTGCCTCCAGTGTCCACTAGGGAAGTCACTGTTAATTTGTGTTGTCCTAATGATATAAAAATAGTAAACACCTAAGTAAAGTCAACTTTAATTAACTCATTGATGGAATAAAGGGTAGTACCAGATTCTTAACCTGGGGACTTTTAAACTTAGTGTAACTGATGATGAATTGGATGGGCATAGCCAATGCCCAATCATAAGATAAACGAGTAAATTTAGAATCTTCAGGGTTTGATAAGGGGTGCACGCCTGATAAATCCTTATAAAATGGGTCTACACAGCACATCTCAAACTTATAAACTAGAAAAATAAGATAAGCTCTAATTGCTTGGTCTGCGGGTTCTATAAGAAATTCAACCAGTTCTAAGGGTTTATTTAAGATATCATTGTACCTGGAAGATTCCTAAAGATAAGAATGGCTAAACAAACTGTTAAGGCTTTTTCACAACCCTGGGAGGGGGTAGACTAAGCCTCTGAGTAGTACCCTAATTCCATATTGCAAGTGGATGACCCCATAATCTGGTACTCTGTTTCACTATATGCACTTGCTTAGGCAATAGTGCAAAACTAAATAGTGTGGGATCCCTTATTTTCTAAAATGGGTTTAATACTATTACCGCTGCTTCTTTACTGTTGTCAACCTATAACTAATGACTGTATCCTATTATGTGAAGACTAAATGAAGCTTTAACCCCTGGAATCTTGCAGTCAAGAATGGTACACAGAGAGTGTGGGTTATTCAGCACGATTTAGTAAGACGGGCTTTAAATTTTCACAAAGCTATTAAACAGCCAACAGGTGAGGAGCGCATTTAAGAAAAAGTAAACTTTGGTTGATGGCAAGGTGATCCAAAGTCAGGAGATCTTGAATTAACAAATTTCCCACTGTACTTGAGGGTTGGTGTGACGGTTGAGGCCTATCCTCAGCATCACATTGCCCTGATCTTTGGTAAGACAGGGCAGGCTGTGTCTGTATGTATGGAGGAGGAGGGGGCGTTGGTTCTGGCAAGGATGCCTAAGGGGCCGGAGTTTGGAGTAGGCCAAGGAGCAAGATGGGCGTCCAAGTCAGAACAAAACGGAAAACGAGTAAAATGGGTAGTTTCGAGATTCAATTTGGATTCGAATTGAGAATGGAATGAAACAGGTGCTTGGGAGTTTCGCGGTTCAATTGGGATTCGAAATGGAACTGGCGCGGAACCATTGAGGATTGGAACTGGCATGAAACCATTGAGTAAAGATTCCGCGATACTGCTGTAAAGTTTGCACCAAACATCATTCAAGTTGGCACCATAAGCTTATATTATATTTTATTTTAGCTTTTAGCATGTGTATATAGGGAAGGAACTGGGAGCTGGAGGCTCCTCAGTTCTGTTTTCTATCAACTTGGCTAAATATTAAATAAAAGAACCTAAAACTTATATATTGATATTTTGGGGTTTATTTTAAAGATATTGCCTAACTGCAGCCATGTTTGGCTTAAATCAACAAGAATTGGACTTTAAGAGTGAGCTTGGGAGGGCTATTGCCTCCCTCTATACCTTGTCTTGGAGTCAAGGCATGTTGCTGGGTCAAGTATAATTGAAACTGTCTTCCAGGGGGTGCTTGTCCAATCTTGTAGCGCGCACCAGGAGAGTAGTATCAGGAGTCCTGTCAGCCCTATGATCTGTAACATGGATCCTGTTGCCCAACTCATTCGTGGCTCATTGGAAGGAGCCAGTGCGTTACATTAAATAGAACTCATTTACTTTCCTGTCGTTGTGGTGGCAAGCAAAAGAGATGCCAGAAGAAGTTGTGTTTCCAATGTGGTATAACCATACTGCAACACTCTTGATGGTGATATTCTCAACCATCTTTTTGCTTCATGAATTATACCAGGTTTTAGAGTGTGTGTCCCGGGATGGTGGGAAAGTGGTAGGGCTTGGGAAGGACAAAGGAAGAATTCCACGGATTTAAAGTTGGAAGACTTGGAACTGATCCACCAGACGTTTAGCTGGGTTCAGTTTCAGGGACGTTTGACAAAGGCAGCGGGTGGAGAGGATTCGTTTGCCTTGCAGTTAAGTCAGGTTCTGTTGGCACTTCTAGTAAAGCAATCAAACTGGGTGCGAGAACTTTTAGAAGAGCAGTCAGGGTTACCCGTATCGGTGGAGGAATGTCTGGATTGGATTGACCGTGCAGCATGTCCAGATGAGGCGCAGGATTCGGCCTGGGCGGCATTACTGCAGTGTGGTCAAGGGAAGAAGTCAGTGGAGGAGTATGGCCAGATGTTCCGCGCATTGGCAAGAGCAGCAAAGGCACCTGAGTCTCAGCTTCCACGCGTGTTTCGCCAAAACTTGCAAGCTGATTTATTATTGGCAATGGCGGCGGTGAAACCTGCAGCGACGTTGGAGGAAGAGGTGGGTTTAGCCTTGCAGGTAGAGCGACAGTTGAGTTTGGTACAGGCCCGTCAGGAATTTGTGCGACCCCCAGGGGGATTCCGAGGACAGAGTGGTGGAAGAAGGGCAGGTTCAGAGCCCCTACATAGTTCTAAGGAGTTTAGCTATGTGGAGGAAGGAAAGAAGAGTCAAGGAAATCCTGAGGGTATGGTTGAGGTGCGGGAGACAGGGATTCCCATCGAGATTACCGCTCAGGATCCTGAGGCTCAGAAGAAGAAGGCTCCTTATAATTTTTGCAAGAAGCCGGTGAATCTGGTGCCTCAAAATAAACCGCTTACTTCATCTTATCCTTATCTGGTTTTGCCCGTCAATGTGCTTGTGGGGGATGTATGATGGATTGCGGTGAAGTTCTAGCTTTGATTGACACCGGATCTGGGGAAAATTATGTTGAGGAGAAGTGGGCAAGAAGCCATGGATTGTCATTACAGAAGGATGGGTGGGTGACGTTGGCAGACGCCTCCAAAAAAACGGCAGTATGGCGAGTGCAGGCCAAGGTCCTGTTGAGGCAAGGTCCGGAGGTATTTAGGGAGGAGTTTCACGCCATAGCTCACCTGCTACATTTGGTGGTGCTGGGGATGAGATGGTGGCACCATTTCTGCCCACAGTTTGATATGAAGAGAGAGAGGGTTCTGTTGTCGCCTAGAGGTCAGGGGACGTGTGAATGGACGTTTCAGTCCCAAGGTTCGTTGGTGAAGCACATGGGTGGAATCACCTCAAGTGTGCCAGTGGAAGGATTGCCGAGGGAGTATCAGGATTTTGCGGGGGTGTTTGAGCCTAAAGGTGATGCGCCTTTTTCGCCTACAGGGGATTTTGCATTTGGATTCCGGTTCAGGGAAGGCTCTGAGTTACCAAAGGGCTGTCCAGTCTATTCGTTGAATCCACGGGCCCAAGAGGCATTGGAGGATTATGTCCATAAGATGCTGGATATGGGTTTGATTGTGCCTTCCAAGTCGCCAGTGGTTTCGCCAGTCCTGTTGGTTCCCAAGTCAGGGGGAAGTTACGTCCTTGTGTTGATTTCTGACGCCTTAATGAGGTGACAGAACCTGACCCCTATCCAATGCCACTCATGGAGAACATTCTGCCCATGATCTCCAGGTGTGGGGTGTTCACCAAATTGGATTTGGTGGACGCTTTCAATCAAATTCCTGTTCGCCCTGAGCACCAGCGGTATACAGCATTCAAATGTCATCTGGGAAACTTCGAGTACAGGGTTATGCCATTTGGGCTATGGAATGCCCCTGCAGTTTTCCAGTGCATGATTGATCATGTATTGGGGGACTTAGTGGGTAGGTGTTGTGTTGCTTATATGGATGACATCCTGGTGTTTTCCAGATCGGCACAGGACCTTGTGAGGGATGTGAGAAGTGTGTTGGAGGTAGTTAGGAACGCGGGCTTGAAGTTGAAGCCATCCAAGTGCGAGTTCAATAAGGAATCGGTGTCCTTCCTAGGGAACGTGGTCCTCCAAGAAGGGATAGCGATCTGTCCTGATAAGTTGCGGGTGGTGCGGGAATGGAAGGCTCCTGGGAATAGGACTGAAGTGCGAAGCTTTTTGGGGGTGGTAAATTTCGTGCGGAGGTTTTCTAGGGATCTGGCCCAATGGGCTGTGCCATTGACAAGGCTGATGGGAGATGTGCCGTTCGTTTGGGGGGAGGCTGAGGAGAGGGCATTTCAGCAAGTGAAGTTGAGTCTGCTGACAGCCCCAGTTCTGGCACACCCTGACCCAAACAAACCATTCGTGGTAGAGACTGACGCGTCAAATTTTGCACTTGGAGCCGTGTTGTTGCAGGAGGGTAAGGATGGGGTTGAACATCCTGTCTGTTACTTCAGTTGGAAGATGGCACCAGCTGAAACAAACTATCCAGTTTACAATAAGGAACTTTTGGCAATAGTTGCAGCTTTGGGGGAGTGGCAACACCACCTATTGTATCCAGGCACCCAGTTGTCATCTGAACGGACCATCGAGCCTTAGAATACTATAAGTTCCCACGCCTGATGAACCAGAGGCAGGCCCGGTGGCACTTAGAGTTGGTTCAATATGACCTGCGGATTGAATACAAGCCAGGAAAGCAAAATATCTTGCCAGATTTATTGAGCCGTGATTCTGGACTGGTTTTTTCTGATGAGGAGTTGAGGAAGTTCAATACAGCCACGATGTTGCCACAGAACCTGTTTGCAACAATCCAGGGCTGGAGAGAAGGAATGGCAGGAAGAATCCGGACTGCACAGCAGAGATGTAAGCTGGGCCAATGGATAAGAGAAGAGACAGGAGAAGGTGAGGCAAGCAGGGGGCATGCGGGATTCTCAGTTCAGGGTGGTATCATATGCCATGAGGGAAGAATTTGGGTCCCTGTGAAGAGTCTACAACAAGAGGTAATGGCAGCTAATCACGACCATCCTCTGGCAGGTCATCCCGGTCAAGAGAAGATGTTAGATCTTGTTCGCCGTCACTATTCGTGGAGAGGTGTGGGTGCGGCGGTGTGGAAGTATGTTTCGCGTTGTGTGGTTTGCGCCAGGGCAAAGGCCCAACGGGTGGCACCAGGGGGGAAATTGAAGCCGCTTCAAATTCCTTCTAGGCCATGGTCCTCAGTGAGTGTGGATTTCATCGCAGGACTGCCCAAGTCACAGGGGATGGATGCCTTGATGGTGGTGGTGGATCGCCTGACTAAATATGCAGAATTTTTCCCTTGTCAGTCAACCATTTCTGCAAAGGTGGCAGGAAAATTTTTGTAAATGAGGTTTTCTCCAGACATGGGGTGCCTGAAGAGATTGTGTCGGATCGTGGTCCACAATTTACATCTAAATTTTGGCTCCACATGTTGGGGAATCTAAAGATCAATGCTTGCCATTCGTCATCATACCATCCTCAGTCAGACGGCCAAACTGAGAGAGTAAATCAAATATTGTAGCAATACTTGAGGTGCTATGTCTCAGGGCGGCAGGATGACTGGGTATATTGGGTGAAGCTGGCTCAATTTGCTTATAACAATCATAAGCATTCATCCACGGGTATGACCCCGTTTTTCACAAATCACGGCCAACACCCAGAGGGTATGGGGCCCAGGGAGCAAGGTCGGAATCCAGTGGCAGATGAGCTGTCGTGAGATACCCGGGACACCCTGGAGCTCCTGAAGAAGAATTTGGTGGTGGCGGTCGCAGCTCAGAAGAGGAAGGCGGACTGGCATAGATCTGAAGGTAGAGCTTTCAAGAGAGGTGATTGGGTCTTGGTGAATGCTCGGAACTATGCCTTGCCTGTAAGGAGACAGAAATTGGGGCCAGTGGCGTTGGGCCCATATCAGGTAGTGAGGGCGGTGAACGAGGTGGCATTTGAGCTGAAGCTCCCAGAAGGGTCAAGAGCCCATCCGGTGTTGCATGTATTGCAGCTCAAGCCATTCTTTGGCCAGCCACCTGAAAGGGCTTCTCCTTTATTTCCAGCTGGAGGAGGAGCCAAAGAGTATGAAGTTGAGGAGATTCTTGACACCAAAGTAGTGCGGAGACGTCATTCATTCTTGGTACGTTGGGTGGGTCATCCTAGTGAGGAGTCCTCATGGCAGTCAGCTAGGGATTGTGCCCGATGTCCTGAGAAAATCCAAGAGTTCTTCTTGTCTAGGGGGAGTGATGTGATGGTTGAGGTCTATCCTCAGCATCACATTGCCCTGATCTTTGGTAAGACAGGGCAGGCTGTGTCTGTATGTATGGAGGAGGAGGGGGCGTTGGTTCTGGCAAGGACGCCTAATGGGCCGGAGCTTGGAGTAGGCCAAGGAGCAAGATGGGCGTCCAAGTCGGAACAAAACGGAAAACAAGTAAAATGGGTAGTTTTGAGATTCAATTTGGATTCGAATCAAAAATGGAATGGAATGGGTGCTTGGAAGTTTCGCGGTTCATTTGGGATTTGAAATGGAACTGGCGCGAAACTGTTGAGGATCAGAACTTGCACATAATTATTGAGTGAGGATTCCGAGATCCTGCTGTAAGGTTTACACCAAGCATCAGTCAGATTAGCACCATAAGCTTGTGTTATATTTTATATTAGCTTTTAGCATGTGTATATAGGGAAGGAACTGGGAGCTGGAGGCTCCTCAGTTCTGTTTTCTATCGACCTGGCCAATATTAAATAAAAGAACCTAAAATTCATATATTGATATTTTGGGGTTTATTTTAAAGATATTGCCTAACTGCAGCCATGTTTGGCTTAAATCAACAAGAATTGGACTTTGAGAGTGAGCTTGGGAGGGCTATTGCCTCCCTCTATACCTTGTCTTAGAGTCAAGGCATGTTGCTGGGGTTAAGTATACTTGCAACTGTCTTCCAGGGGGTGCTTGTCCAATCTTGTAGCGCGCGCACCAGGAGAGTAGTATCAGGAGTCCTGTCAGCCCTATGGTCTGTAACATGGATCCTGTTGCCCAACTCATTCGTGGCTCATTGGAAGGAGCCAGTGCGTTACAGTTGGGTTATAATGTCAGGAATCTAACATGGCAAAGAATCACCTAACTTCTGTTGTAGGTATGTAGAAATCACAATGGCATCCATAGTCCACAAGACGTCGCTGGTCTTATATGGCTGAGAAAAAAGGCGCGCAGGAGTGATGACATGAAAGGGGTAATTAAGTAGCTAATTTCCATAAGCCGTTGATTCACACAAAATTAATAAAGAGGATGTCTTTTACAGTTATATTATTTTTACTTAACAAAACTAAGGAAGCTATAAATAACTCAACAATCTTGAGAGTAAAGGTTGCTGGTTCTTACACTAGGAGGGGGAATGCACATGGTCATGAGGTTCCAGCTCTTAGGCACACCTGTATCATTTTGATCAGTTTGTTTAATATTTTATTACCTGACTGCGTTAAAATCAATTGCATTATTTCTAAATTTTTGTAACTTGTTTATATTTGCAAGGAGGGTGTCTATAAGTCTCCTGTTCCCAGCGGGGTGGTGAATGGTGCACAGAACCAATGCCAGGGAACTAGTCATTGGTAGTAAAGTTTGTAGAGCCCTGAAGTGAGTTCTTGAGCTGGAATAACTTAGGGCGAAGGTGGTTAACAGTAGATAGAAGAACCAAAACAAAACTAACAACAAGGCTGGGACGACCTCAAAGTGGAGTCCATACCAAAGCTTGGCTTTGAATGGGAGTCAATAGGCGGTCCAGGTTGGAGGGAACCTGGGTGGCCCAATGGTGCATGAGCAGAAAGAGTTACAGTTGTTGAAGTTAAATAGTTAGCGTTGTGAAAAATCTCCTCAAAGAGGTCCATGCAAAGGTTTGTCTAAGATAACATACATAAAACATATACTAACAAAGGATTCTTTATTATAGGGAGGTTGATCAATGAGAGAGATTGTCTCAAGAAAAAACGTTTAAAAAATTTGGGGAATAATTGATTGATGGAAATGGTGCTAAGCTGAGGTGCACCAATAAGTGCACGCTTCTATTGGGCATTAAACTATAGTTGGTAATTGGCTGAACTCAGGTTATTGATTGTAGGCAAGGATAACCTGAGCTGGAAATTTCAAAAACCAAATGGGTTTTGAGACCCCATTAACAAAGAAATTGAAGCAAACCATCATTTTTTATTTCAAAGTTGGTTCATCTTAACAAACCTGCTGTAATGCTGGGCCAAACTTCTCTCACATACCTAAGACCAACCCGGGCATACCTCGCCTTTAACCCAGAGTTGATAAAAGGTATGTTTGAGGTCAGAGAGGCCTGCTAACTTTCTTTTTGGCCTCCTGAAGTGCAGCTTTATCCTTGTTATTGATACCAATAATCATGTCATCTTCAAGCCATGCTATTACCCTCTCATTATTTTAAGGCTCCACCCTCCCTTCAGGGCTTGTGCCAGGGAAAAGTTCTTGTGGGCTGGGGCTAACTTCATAGAGGCAACGGTTTGATTTGACTGAGGTCCAGCAGACTGAGGAAAATGCTTGTGAAAAAAGTCAATCAGATATTGGGAATGTGCGCAGTCATGCGCTGGTACCCAACTGTTTTCCGCTGCATTGAATCAGTCCCAGGATACCAGGTACTCAAGCCTTCTTTTTACTCGATGGGAGGTTACTATCTTCTCCACTTCCCATTCTTGCGCCCCATCCACGAGATGAGCATCAGGAGTCTTTGGTGGGGGGCCCTCAAACAACTTCAAATTTAATTTATGAAAGACTGTTAAAATCTGAAATGAAGGGGAAGATCTAACTGGTATGAGGCATGGCCCACCTTTCTGACAATGCGGTAAGGTCCAATCCTCTTTGGCCCCAAATTCTTGCATGACTGCTTAATAGGGATGTTCAGAGCATCAAGCATCATGAGATCCCCTTCTTTGTACGCTGGACCCACTCGTCTTTTTCCATTGGCGTTCTCCTTATAAAGTTGCATTGTTGCCTCCAAACGCGTGGAAACTCCCTGGTGGACCTTCTTGATGGTCTGAGCAAATTCCACCACTGCTTCAACTTTAGAGCCACAGTTAGGCTCCATGTTAAAGGTGGGGTTAAAGCCATGGGTGGCGAAAAAAGGGAAACAACCAATAGAAGAATGAAAAAGTGTTGTTGTGGATAAACTTGGCCATAAGGAAGGTGAGAAACCAAATTTTAATGTTCCGCAGCAGTGTAACGCTGCAGAAACTGTTCCAAGCACTGGTTCACTCCTTCAATCTGCCCATTTGATTGGGGGTGATAGGCAGTTAAATGGCAGGAGCGAATCTGAAGAGTCTTACACAACTCTTCCCAAAAGACAGAGGTGAACTGGGGTACAAGATCACTAATTATCTCTTGTGGGAACCCACAAAGAGCAAACACATGGGCGGCAAAGAGCCTAGCCATCTCAGTTGTGGTAACTGTGGTTCTGCAAGGAAAAAAGTGGGAGAACTTTGTAAAACGGTCCAAACTACCATGATGGCAATGTAGCCATCATAAAACATTTCACTATGAAATCCACCAATAAGGAAGTCCAAGGCCCTTCAGCCTTTTGAAATGGTACCAACAACCCCGCTAAAGGTTGACAATTTGGTTTCATTTGATTGCAGACCAAGCACTCTTTACAATACCGTCCCACCTGAGCAGGTAAACCCTTCCAATTGTAATTGGGCAATAAGCTCCAGAGTCTTCGCCTTCTCAGGATTACCATCGGTGATTCCGTCATGATAGTCCCAGATGATTTCCAGGTAAAGTGATCCAGTGGGAAACCATAGGCGCCCCTGAAACCACACCATCTCATCCTTTACGTGGTAACCTCTGGTGATGTCCTCCTAATTCGATGCTCTCTTAAAAAGGACCATAGTATATTAAGCTGACAAAGGCTGTGAAAGGACTACCTTTCTGAACATACTGTATTCATCCGCATTTTCCAGAGGAGCGAGCGCTGGCTTGTGGGCCAAGGAAGAAGAAGTTGAGACACAATCTTACCCGGAGTAATCATCAACTGGGTATTATGCACCTCTACCTCTTTCAGATAGGGAGCTAATGCAGGATTGCGGCTCAAAGCATCCGCCAAACCATTCTCCTTGCCCTTAATAAACTCATAAGAAAATGCATATTGGGCCAAGGTCTCATACCAGCAAGTTTTCCATGGGGTCAAGACATGAGGTGCGTGGTAATACAGTAAGGCACGGTAATCTGTACATATGCAGAAGGGTTGGGAAGAGCCATGCAGATGATGACGCCAATAAGTCAACGCCACCACCACCACCTTAACCCTTTGTCTTAAATGGTGTAGTTTAACTCAGGCAGAGATATCTTCATGGGAAAATATTCCACTAGATGATCTATTGCATCTTTACTTACTAGTAATAAGGAGGCGCTATAGCGAAGTTGGAGACGTCAGTAGACACAATAAACTCCTTTTCAGGATCTACATGGCAAAGGACGGACGTGGACAACAGGATGCACTTTACTTCTTGGATTGCATTTTCCAAAACGGGGGACCACTGGAGCACTTTTGCCCCACTCGCCTCATACAGGGGCTCTGCCACTTAAGAAAGATTTGGTATGAACTTCTTTAAGAACGTAGAAGTCCCCAAAACTCCTCAATCTCTTGACCAAAGTTGGGGTGGTCCCACATGAATCGCCTTCTCCTTGTATGGAGTTATCATATGACCTTAGTCAAACATGACATTGCCTAGAAAGGTGGCCTGGGACTTGAAGAATTCATATTTGCTGATCTTCAGCGTAAGGTTGGATGCCTTTAACCTCTTCACCGCTTGCCAAAAGTGTACTGAATGGGACTCATGATCAGGGAAAACACCAGAATATCATCCTTGTAGGCTACCGTGCATACCACCAACAGGTCCCCCAAAGCCGCATCAATACAGCGTTGAAAGATAGCAGAGAAATTCTTAAGCCCAAAGGGCATTACCTGAAATTGGAAATCCTCTTTCTGGTATGGAAAGCAGTTAGCCACTCTTGGCCCTGCTTAATCCAGATCTTATTGAACGCGTTTTGGCAATTCAGTTTGGAGAAGACTTTTGCCTCCTCCAAATAGTGTGCAATCTGAATACAAAGGGTTAGGATTTAATTCTAGTACAGTGACATTGTTTAGATTCCCATAATCTATGCATTAGCGTAAAGTATCATTGGCTTTCTCCATGAAGAGAAGTGGAAAAATACTGGGGAGGTACACTGAAAAATAGCGCCTTTGGATAACTGCTATTTAACCCACACATCTGATGCTGCCTCCTCTCATATGGTCAAAGGGTAAATTGGGGAAGTTATATGCACCAGACATTAGTGAGCTTGAACTCGCAATCAAACTCTGAATGAGCAAGTAATACATTAGCTGAAGCCGCATCAAACTAAGATTCCAGACCAATCAAGCAGGAAGGTAAAGGTACCTCCGGTGAGGGCTTCAACAATGGAGAGAGACTGAGAGTGTGGATATTGGGCCAGTGGTGCAGATTGCGTTAAGAATTAGCCTCAGACAATGGAACAACTAATATAAGATCATCCTTTAATGTTAAGGACAGGGTATTTTCTTTCAAGTTGGTCCAGACGTCAAACTTTGCCACCACTATACTCCCAAAATTATGGGTACAAGAGGTTTTTGATTGCTTATAAACGGTCCATCAAAAAAGACTTGACCAATTGACAATCCACTAACCCTAGAACCTTTAGGTTGGGAGTACCTTAAGAAGCTCCTCCCTTAACCATGTCATCTGGTAAGTATCTAAGCTCAAGTTAGTCAGCTTGGCATGGTCAATGAAATTCTCAGAGGCTCCAGTATCCACCAAAATACTAGTGCTGATTTTACCTGAAGGGATGAAAGGGTAGCCTTTAATAAAGAATATCCAATGATCTTTATATATAGCAGACAACTCCAACACTTCACCAAAAATTTTCTTCAGGCATTAGCATACCTCCGGGGTACGTTTCTGCATCATAGAAAGGAGTGGGATAGTTGGCCACTTTTACTACTGAGGTCAAATATCCCACCATATCTTCAGCAACTGCATTAACAATTTTTTATTTAATAAATAACTCCTTTTCCACCTCCTATGTTATGCGGATCATGGTTATGGTCAAGCGTGGGTTATCTGGAGTGATTTGATACAGTGAAATGAGGTCCATATCTGAGTCATAAGAGAGAAAAATGGATAAATTGCATATATGGAAACGCCATTATAAAATGCGTTTTAAGCCAAAAATGTCACCATACCCATTTTGGCAGCAGGTTGTGCACCGTTATCCAGGGCCATACCACCAGGCCTGTCATCAATGATCCTGCCTGTACCACCCAAATGCGGTATTGAGAAAAAAACAATTTTATTGTATTGATTTTGTGAATTTTGGTGGTAATATAGGAAATTACAATTCTTGAATTGTAAAGCATCCATATACACTGGGTATGGGCAAAAGGGTGGGTACTTTTCAGTCAGTGTTATAAAGAATAAAGCCAAGATGCTACAACCCTCAGAAAAAAGAGAAAACAGCGGTGAGCCCCACCATGGCTTTGACCAACAGCTGACGCACCCCATTTGCCCTTTATGAAAGTCCCACACAGAAAAAATTTGTACACGTAAAGTAAAGTGGTTGGTTTACTAATGTAAGGAGAGTGTCTATAACTCTCCCGTTTGCAAGTGTGATGGTTCATGGTGCATAGACCCAACGCTAGGGAACTAGTCATCGGTAGTAAAGTTGGTAGAGCCATGCAGAGTGTGCTTGAACTTGAGTAACATAGGGCGAAGGTGGTTAACAATATATAAAAGGGCAAAAGCCAGACTAACAACAATGTTGGAATGAACCCAAAAGTACGCCCATATCCAAGCGGTGCTATGGACTGTAGTGCAAATGAGGCCTGGGTTGGAGGGAATCAGGGCGGCCCAGCGTTACACCAGAGGAGAGAGTTAGATTGTGCAAATCAAATAGCTAATATGGCATGAGACCTCATCAAACAGGTCTGCGCACAGGTTCACCCAAGTTCTCATAAATAAAATGGATAATGAAAACTTTTGGGTAAGTTTACTGCACAGGTTGGTTGTGAAATAATATTACAAACACTAGTTGTATGATGACAACTAGTAGGTTGAGTCTTCAAAATAGGTGGCAGCGAATCCACTCTGGCAAATATAATTGAGAAAAAACAACTAGAGACCTTTTTTCCCTTCAATCTTCAGTTTAGAAGTAAATATAAATATATTTTTGAGGTAATTCTACTTTTTATTAAAAAATGCTAGGGGTTTTTATAGGCAGAAGGCGGACAACTTTTCAGATAATTCTCTGAAAATCAAATGATTAGTCCTTAAAACTTCTAACCCTTAAGATTAACTTCTGATGGTAGCAAATGTCTTCATCTTAATTAATCCCCAGAAGTGTAACCTTTTAAGGATTGGAAACCATCCCCATGTGTTAGAAATCATATACAGATGGTCTGAGGCCGGGTTACCTGATTGCTACTACTAGCTACCGCTAAAATAAGCGTTAAAACGCTTCAGTAGCTTCGTTAAAATGACCCTAATTGTTCAGCGCCTCTGCTGTAACAATTCATCATAGCAATCTGACTATCAGCAATCATGCTATCATCAAATTACCTGATTAACATTGTCAGGCATGATGCCAAACAAATTATCAATCAAAACTTTTGTCAGATTATGTCCTTTGATGATTTTTGACTACTAATTTAGTCAGGGATGATCCCCAACGAAATATTAATCAGATTCCATCATCGGATTAGGTCCTTTGGCTAATTATGACTATTAAATTTAGTCAGTAACCATTGCCAAACAATCAGTTGCTTTAACAATCATCAATTTTCTAATTGGCATATGAGATGGATGATGTAGTCAACTAAATTTCCAACAGATACTAATGAAGGTTCTTTGTTATAAAGGAAGTTGACCAACGAGTGAGATTGATCTCAAGAAAACAATTTTATAAAAATTTGGGGGATTAAATCAATTACTGGAAAAGGAGCTAAGCTGAGGTGCACCAATAAATGCAAGCTTCTATTGGGCATTAGACTATACTTGGTAATTGACCAAAATTGGGATATCAATTGTAGGTAAGGCCAACCTAAGCTGGAAAATTATGAAAACTGAATGGGTTTCAAGACCCCTTTCACAAAGAAATTAAAGTTAACCATCGTTTTTAATTGCAAAGCTGGTTTGATTTAACTCACCTGTTGCAATGCAGGGCTAAATTCCTCTCAGATTTATAGAACCAACCTGGGCATACCTCACCTTAACCCAGCGTTGATCAAAGGTATGTTTGAGGTCAGGGAGGACTGCCACCCTCAACTTTTTTGGCCTCCTGACGTGCAGCTTTATCCTTGCTATTGGTCCCCATAATCATGTCATCCTTAAGCCATGACAATACTATTGCCATGAGCCAGAAACTCTTTCCTTATTTTACTTTTACCCATAGAAAAACCATTGAAATAGAATTTTCACTTAGGATTATTATAGGTGTCAAGTTTTTCCAATTAATGGTGTGCTTTTGGCGCCCTATTATAAATTAAGGGGTTTTGCCATGGTGGCCTTGTATTTCAGATACTTAAAGTTTGTAGCTTAGCTGCTAAATTGTCTGCACTACTTATTCAGAAGTTCATAACCAAATATGGCTTTAGGGCTAAGGGGTGACGTTGTTGTTGGGGGACCAAACAGGGGGCTGTCACTAACCATATCTCATTTAGGGTATGTTCAGTTCAGTAACAGGCTAGGCGATGATACCTTTAGGCTGGCACCCTTTTTGTACTGAAGGGTGCAAGGCCCTATACAGCTTGATAGCTGGCGCCTGGGGCCTTACAAGCCAGTTTGGGTTATGCTCAGAGAGATACTCACTGTCGTATTTCATAACACAATACTGAAATAGACCATAGAAACAAGGAGGCGGCTAATAAGACCAGAGGTATCAGGTTTGCTGCGCTAATCTGATCTAAGACACACCTTGGCCAACGCTTGGCAAGGTTTAAGAATGACAAGGTTGGTATCAAGAAATTTCGTGATGAGGTTCACATTGTTACATCAATGGCATTGAGAACCATAAAATATAGTTAAATGAGAATGTGTTGTTATGTTCAATTTGGAAACATGTATTATAATTAATATAAATTACAATATTTTTAAACAAAAAATTATTCAACTCTTATACAAATCTCAAGTTAGGTCATACTTGAACTATGTGACTAGCATAAATGGTAGTCTCTTCTTATTGGCTAAATTTGGCTTAGTACCACAATTAACTGACCATGCTCCTCCACCCTTTCCCTTATAGTTGTGGTCACCCAGCCAACCTCTCTGCCAGTTGTCTCCCTTTTTTGTGATGTACTTTTAAAATTTATATCAAATGATCCCTTAAGCCAACCTTAACGCGGACATCTTTGAAGAGTTACAAAAAGTACTTAGGCCATTGGTTTTTAGAGTTATATATGAATTCTGTTCCACAATTAGTTGAGTATGGATCACTACTGTAAGGCTTTCCACTAAGGTCAAGAAGCCAGGTGATGCCTACTACCCCTTTTCAGATAGGAAAGGACAATTTCATTTTTAAATCCTATAATTGCGTCCACCCCAATCCCCACCTGCATAGCACTTGGTATGTTAAAAAGATTAAGCTCCTGTGTAGAGAAATCCCTCAACTCTACCAAAACGCCAGAAGTAATTCAGAAGAACTTAAGTAATGCCGCCCATTTTCCTGAAAAATATAAAATTTTTAAAAATTCTGACGCCTATTGTTTTTTGACGTCCCATAAATGATAATTTAATTTTGCTAAGGTATATTAAAGATTTTGACCTCAATTTTACCCTCACTTACATTATTTCTCTGATATCCCATCCCAAAAATTTTAGAAAAATTTGCTGTTGATGAAGAGCCAGACCTACAAAGAAGGAGCGCGCCTCAATTTGGAAAAATCTTTAAAAATCTTAAAGATAGCTAAATAGGGAGGCAGCCAATCATGGAGTGCCCTATCGACTCCTTAACTTCAATTCTTGTACCACTTTACAAATTAGCCCTCTCCCTATCTCAGTTCCCATGATGGTTCATTAGTTAACCTCTTCTCCCCAGCGCAAATCCTGGAAAGCTTCAGCCTGAGAAGATACTGACTCTAAAGCCACAACACCCAGGAAGAGCTTCAAAAACTGTATTACCCCCTTCACTATGCAAAGGCTAGTGCCCTTACTTGTGAAGGTAATGCTATTTTGTCTATTTCTTTTGGTTTTTTATAAAAAAATTTCCCCAACCAATCTTTCAAGTTTTTCCCATTTTTTGAAAAGCATCTGGTGCAGTATGGAGCAAGTCATGGTCAACATGCTCCCGCTGAATTGGTTAATTTCTAGACAAATACAATGTTGTGGACCACATGTATAGCAGTTACCTGGTTCCTCTAATGGCTGATCAGAATCCGCCAGTTTGGAACCAGAGCAAACTTGGGCTCCCCACTCTTAACAACTTACCTTTGAAGCACTGTCAGAATTTCACGCATCAGATAATACATTGAGTATGGTCCTTCAAAGGTCACTTGAGATTTTGAACAGTTGTAAATTTCACTCTGAAACACAATATATAAACAAAATAGAAATTAACCTTTTATTGGAGTTCCAGAGTCCAAAAAAAACCTTTAATAAAGAACTTTAACAAAATGACAATGGTTCAGAGGTTCCAGCAGCTGAATTTACCAAATTGGCGGATTTTTCACTGGAATAAATATAGATATGGAAATAAACTTCAAAGAGTAAATAATGCTCCAAGGAAAGTTATATTACTATGGAATATTTGGTATTGTTTATAGCACAAGGGAAATATAATAGATAAAGTCTGAATTAAATATCATGGTTAAATACAATTATCAAAAATCAGATTGATCATGATAGCCAGTAATAATTAAGTCTTGTGGAGTTCACTTAATTTTAACTGGATCACTTGAAGATTAATTCAGATTTGTTAACTAACCCATTAAATTATAATTTGCAGCGTAATTTATAGAAATCGCTTGTTACTTCACATAATAATTTCAGACCTAATATAATATAATTCAATTAGTATACAATATATAGATATAGTACCAAGGGATATTTGGTATTAATACATCTAATTATTTAATACCAAGTCAAGACTTCACCCTTTATAGGGAAAATTCTTTTAAGCTCCATCAGGCTGGATTAAAAATTTACTTAGCATAAAATCCTGCCTGGAGTCTAAACAAGTCGTGTCTCTTTTTGTTTACTTGCCCTCTTCTATTCCTATATATATACTATGCTTGACTCATTAAATGTTGGCCCCATTTGTGGTGTTTTAACCCATTTTGATAGAATGTTCCATATGTGTCAAGGAACAAGAAGATAATTTTTGAGACTGGACTGCCATCTGGGGTGCGTGAGCATCATAAGACTAACCAGAATGCCAAGAGCATTGGTATATGAGCAAATTGTCAAATAGGTGGGAGGGAAGAAAACAGAGGATGACATCTGGAGGCTGCCATAAGATAACAACCTGACAAGCAACCAAATAAAGGCCCCTGAGAGCCCAGAAGATTTGGAAATGGTGGACTCATCAGGTACAACGAATGTTCCAGGTATGGCGCAGGGCCAATAGTGATAGATTGGGTGTCAATTCACAAAACCTCACCCAATGAAGAGATAAGATTCTCAACATCATTAGCACATCTTTTTGCCAGAAAGCACTGGAAAATGGGTAAATTACTAATAGGTTATACATGAAATACCCCCATTTAACAAAACTGGGGAGCAGAATGGGGAGAATGGCCCCTAGGTCCAAATTGTAATGCAACCTGAGCAACATGGCTTAGGATTGTTGAGGTGGAAATTTCTAAAAAAGTTAATAGTAGTAAATTTTTATTTGGGAAGATAAAGATTGTAAAATTAAAGGTAAAGAATTGTCTAACAACTCTACCAGTGAGGAATAGTTGCTTTTAAGGCCTTGGGGCTTGAGGAATAGGTGCAAATGCATTAACAAAGGAGTTATGAACCTATTTAATCTTGGCAGAATGAAAGCTTGCACTAACTTGATGCAAATCACCTTCTGCTGGCCATCCAACTCCTGCTCAGATTTGTCACTAAACAGTTCCTCCCACTGCAGCTTTGCTTGGCCCAACATTGCTTTGTTCAGCGGGAAACTGGAAGTGCCTATGACCAGGGCATGGGGCCCTGTCCCACTAAGAATCAAATAATTCACGCATTTGATTTCACTGGGTTCAGTTCCCCCTGAAGTATTTAGATTTTTAATCTTATTGGTGCAACCCAAAATTACCGTTTAAGTTGGTTCTTCATATTTTTTAATATTATTTGCCCCTTCAGCGGACCACAAAATTAGTGCTGGAGCAATGTGCTCACCACTACCTTTGGCTGGCAAACTCTTCCCACTGCAACCTCAGCACACACTTCCCTCAGTTCACTTAAGAAGCTTGCTTGTGTTTAAATAGGGTGGGGAAGGAGGAACCCTCAAAGGGTAGGCCGTCACTCACCATTTGTCCACCACATGGGCAAGATCACCCTGAGTGACAAGAGGATGGCCACCTTCTCCAGGCCCTTTTTTGTGCAAAAAAGGGAACACCTCATGGTTGAGGCACATGGGACGCTCTCCCAGACTTTCATTATCCTTTTCTCTTTATAGAGAAGGAGCACCACCACTGGGGATCTGGTCCAAGGTAACATTTTTGTAAGATTTCAAAAGCTTGATTTCTATCAGCATAGCGATCTTCTGGGGAGGCTGGAGAGCATCAGGGTTGGAGGCATGGAAGGTTTTGACCAGCTTGGAACAGTTGGCGCAGTTCTGGGTACTGACTAAACTGTTTTTGTAGGGCGGGAAACCTTTCCAAGCCACCAGGATTTGAGCTGAATGGCGCGACTGCCAGGAAGCCAAGGTGGCGTCAGCCTCAACATCCTCTGACCTTTTGATCACTGATCAGCTTGGGTTTCAATGGAATTGCTCCATTAATTGAAGAAAACTGCAATGCTTGGAAAACAGGGTGTTATTTCCAATAAGCTAGAAGCTTCAGGCGAAACGCCCCCTTGCCAAGTCTGCCTACACCATATGGACCTGACAATTTGCTCACAAATTTGCAGGATGGCACCTGCTTATGCAAGTGGCGTGTATCCAACATGACGTGCGAGACCAATATAATAGCATACTCTAGGAGACATTTCCAGTCTTCAAAATGCTTAAAATCACTTATAGCCTTAGTTAGGTGTTCATGGACCAGAGACTGGGTGCTGCAAATATGTTGAACATGGTCATCCATGGCCAGTACTACTGGAAAAAACACAGCCCAACTGAGAACGAAGGGCTTTACCTCAGTGTTACCTCATAGTATGAGAACTCTGTTGGTACATGTGCTCTATTGTTATATGCAAACTAAACAAGCATAAAATTATCCGCACACATGTCCTGAGAAGCCGCAGTGTAACATTAAAGATACTGCTCAAGAACTTACCTTACACGCTTTTCTTGGCCATCAAACTGAGGATGGTATGCTGTTGAATGACACAATGTACTCTTTAATATTATAAGGAGTTCATTAAAAAATCGCGCCATAAACTGGGGCCCATAATTGCTTATGATCTCTTGCAGCAACCCAAACATTGAGAATACATGGCGCATGAAGAGATTAGCCATCTCCCCAGAGGTAATGGCAGAAGAACAGGTAATGGAAAGAGCGACTCTGTGAAACAATTCACTACCACCATAATAGCGGTAAACACAATGGAGCTGGGAAGCTCACCAATGAAGTCAATGAACATTGAAGTCCACAGAACCTCCGCCTGCTGAAGGGGGTGAAGGAGCCCATTTTCCAGCCTATATGTCTTATCCTGTGCGCAATTTATCAGTTTGTGATCCATGTTGGAATATCCTTGGAAAGGCCTTGCCCGTTGTACATCTGCTTAAATAGGGAAAAGAAATTTTATATACAGGGTGATCTAATGAAGGGGGTCATGGTGAAACTTGATAATTTTGTCACAGAGTAGGAGCGGATCCACAGGCGCGTTCTAAACTGATTGTGGCCCTAAAGAAATAAAGTGTAACAATCAGTTTCATACATGTATTTCCTAAGGTTGAGACTCAGGAAATCTGCTACAACAACAGCTGCAGATCCCAATTTTCCAAACTCAACTTAATTAATGAGCTGATGCATTTTGGGATTATTTTAAAATTATATATCGTTTTTTAAAGCGGATTTTAAATAATTTAGGTTCCCTCAATCTGACAGCAGATGAAAGCTGGAACTGGGCATTTGTTAAGCCTCAGACATGCCTAAATAATTATTAATTCATGTAGTTCATTCAGGGCTACTAGTTAACAAGTGAGGATGCATTTCCCTTACTTCACTTGTGAATTCTACATTAATCTGGTCTCCTTCTAAAAAAAGCCCATTCACTTATATCTAGGGCCATTATAAATTTATTAATTTAAGTTTATTCTTCAGGGACCTTGGTCATGATAAACCAGGGTTAGGAGATAGTATCTAAAGTCCAGTGAGCTGTGGAAGGTGGTTGCGCAACATGACAAGGTCGGAATTTTGATAATGTTGTGGTAGAGTGCAGTCAAGTGAAGCTGAGAGGTGAGCGGAGGCGATTCTCAGATCCTCCAGACCTCAAACAGGGGTCAGCATAATTTGGGTACTTTGATATCATCCTATGAGCAATATCTGGACCCCCAAATGCAGCAGAATTCAACCATTCTGTTGGACGTTAAAGAGGGATTTGCATGCCGGCACAAACCTATTCCTCAGAAAATTGAGGTGACTCTCTTCTGGCATAAATTTCTTATGCCAAGGTGGCAAATAGGGCCTTGGGAGCCCTTTTGTTACATGAATCACAAGTCAAACTTTCATGGCAAGCTGTGCACCAGACATATTTCAGACAGCATAGAGTTAAGTGTCCCAAGCACCGCTCTGAGCCCTCAAATCCTCTTTGTTTTTGCGCTGGATTTCCAGCAAAGGGGATGGGGAGTTTGGAGGTGGGAAGTTGGACCGCTGGCGGTTGAGGCCTCTTGCGCCTGTCAATGGACTTCAAGGAGAGACATCGACTTTTCTGAAAACCCTGGATTTCTGGTCAACCCCTTCAAGCTTTCCCTCTCACAAAGCCACCTGTTGGAAAAATTACCTGGTCTTGATTTCCCCACCCGGCATAATGGTGTGCTGGGATTTCTATTTTCAAGGGGGTAATGTAACAATTGGTGACAGTAAATGGATTTCCTAAGGTGGGACTTAGGCAATCCACTTCAATAACGGTTGAAAATCCCAATTTTCCAAACTTGACT
Source organism: Massospora cicadina (assembly GCA_022478985.1). Classification (NCBI taxonomy): domain Eukaryota; kingdom Fungi; phylum Entomophthoromycota; class Entomophthoromycetes; order Entomophthorales; family Entomophthoraceae; genus Massospora; species Massospora cicadina. Next base: position 35,482 of record JAKSZP010014662.1, on the reverse strand, counting down.
AAATTGATGAGCTATTGCATTTTTGGATTGTTTTTTGATTGAATATCGTTTTTTAGATAGGATTTTATTTAATCTAGGTTCCCTCAATCTGACAGCAGATGAAAGTTGGAATGCGGCATTTTTTTAAGCCTCATACACGCCTAAATTATTATTAATTTGTGTAGCTCATGCAGGGCTATTAGTTAACAAGTGAGGATGCGTTTCCCTTACCTCACTTGTGAATTCTACATGATTTTGGTCTCCTTCTAAAATAAAGAAATTTGCTTATATCTAGCGCCGTTATAAATTTATTAATTTAAGTTTATTTTGGGGACCTTGGTTGCGATAAACCAGGGTTAGTAGGGAGCATTTGACATCCAGTGAGCCATGGAAGGTGGTCGTGCAACACAACAAGGTCAGGGTTGTGACAAGGTTGTAGTAGAGTTCAGCTGAGTGAAGCTGAGAGGTTAGAGGAGGTGAGTTTGAATCCTCTGGACCTCAACCATGTGACAGCATATTTTGGGTATTTTGATATCATCCGAAAACTAATATCTGGACCCCAAAATGCAGCGGAATTTGACCATTCCGTTAGACGTTAAAGAGGGGATTTGCATGCTGGTGTAACCGTAATGCTCAGAAGAAGGAGGTGAAACTCTTCCAACATAGGCTTTCATATGCTGAGGTGGCAAATAGGGCCTTGGGAGCCCGTTTGTTACATAAAGAGACCACACATGTGTCAGGAGTGCAAACTGATCTAATAACTCCAGACCCACTGCACAAACTTTCTGCCCCACTCAGACCCTCAAAACAAGGGGTGCTTCCAGACCTAAATATGCCACCAAAATTGTGAGAGGGGCAATAGCTAAAATTTGGGCTGGTGATAATAGGATTAATTCTTGCTTGTCAGCCTCTTCTGAACAAAGTCAGGATTGTAACTCAGAAAGTCGGGGAGCACATTCAAAGCTCCCTTCACTAATTCATACTTAAAATTTAAGCTACAACGATCATGATAAATCTTTGCTTGATGGTGTGTCAACTTCAGCAGATTACAAAAGTCCAAGAGGGCTTGGTGATTTATCTGCACAGTTACCTCATGCTGAGCACCTTGTAGAAAATACCACCAGTGGGTCAGAGCTCATGCCATGGCGGCCAGTTTTCTATCATAGAAAGCCCAGGCTTGCTTGGAAGAGGTAATTTGTGGGAAAAAGAAAGCCACTAGATGTTTCAGTCCATCGGCTCCTGCAACAGAATTGCCCCACTGCAGATGATGAAGCGTCACATGCTACTTAGATGGCTTTGCAGGGTCAGATGAAGAACTGGGGGAGACAAAAACACCTGCTTGATTGTCTCAAATGCCTGCTGGCACCCCTCCGTCTATCATAACAGCACATTTTTCCCTGTCAAGAGATGCAGCAGTGAGCCCAGCTGCAAAGGGCTGGTAACTTTTTTTCAGAAAGATGATGGTGCTAAAGAAGCTCTACAACTGCTTTTGGGTTATGAGGGTAGCCATTTGAGGCTGGCCTTGAGCTTGCTGAGGGTATGGTGTAAACATTTTCAAGACTGGATTACACAGAAAGTAACCTCCTCTCAAAAGAATTCGAACTGTGATGACTTGAAATAGAGTCACACCTTATTCAGAACGGCTAGCACCGCCTCAGATCTTTTATGTGCTGCTTGGGCATGAGGAATGGACAAGGATATTGTCAATATATGCCCCCATGCAGAAAAACCAAAGGTCCCTCAGAACATAATTGATCATATGCTTAAACATGGCAGGAGCGTTCTTCAATACAAAATGCATAACTAAGAACTGAAATATTCCTCATCTAGTCCAAATGGCGTTAAGAAATTCTTGGCCCTCAGCTACTCAAATTTTGTTAAAGGCGTTTTATAATGTCGAGTTTAGAAAACAAACAGGATTTTGCAATAACCTAGCTAATCATCTGTTCAAGGGGTGGGGATAGGGACTGTGTGCCGTGATATAATATGCATGAATTAGTCAACGCAGGACTGTAGCGTCCCATCAGTTTCTGAGTAAAACAAGTGAGGCAATAAGGGAATTCACATTATATAATTACCTTTTTTTGAGCATATTGTTCAATCATAATTCAAAGCCTTATCCTCCTCTAAGTGAAAAATACAGTGGAAAGCTAATATTGCTCACAGCTACTGTCAGGAAGAATGCTAAATCAAATTTGGAGAACGGTGTAAGACAATTCGATTTTTACAAATCAAATATATCCTGGTATACCGCCAATGCTATAATAATTTGGGGGAAGGCCCACAGGAGAAGCGAGCATCATGATGGAGCTACGGCTCATGCTGTAGTAGAGTCTCAACAAGGGAAACTCTCTTCTACCTTTTTTTATGAAAAACATTGTGTTTGACTCTAGATGGATCTTCACCTGCTGACGCCGCTACCAACCCACCCCTTAGAATAACCAGGAATAAGATCTTGGGCACCACCACAAATCAATCACAGAAACTGACCTGATTCACAAAGAAGGCCAAAGGCTGTTATGCATAAAAAGGATGACATTGGAGAAGATGACGCTCCCAGAACTTACGACCATACATCCAAATAAATTCAAGCTGCTGTGGCAGCTTCAAACTCATGAAGTTTCCCGCCACTCCCATGTCCACCAAGCACTAAATTACACTTGTTGCACACCCACCCAGACGTCCAATGGTAACTAACATAAGCAAATTCTTGTTAATTGGCAAGGTCCCATGATTTTGCCATTTAAGTGGTAATAGTCATTGGTTTGGGTGGTGAATTTGGAGTTTAGTCAAGGAGTTAGACCCAGACCAGGGTATTCATCATGAATTCCTTGTGCTGAGCATCTGTCAACAGGGGAACCAATGGTTTGATGACCATTTGCTTAGTTGTGAGAGGCACCTTCCCTACAGGAGCCAAAGTGAGCTCAGAACCACCCTTGTGAATGGGTAGAACTACACCTTCTTCAAACCCCATCACTTAAATTCCATGAATGTGTGTAGATCTGGGACTTGGAACAACCCTAAAGAAAATTCTGATGGAAATATAAGAGCCTCAACCCCAGGGACACCTGGCGGTGTGTGGCACTGATAGAAATCGCTATTATGCACTTTTGGTCCACCGTCCCCATTGGTGTGGCCAAATGACATGGTTAGCAGGTATAGGATCCAAGTTAGAGTAGAATACTGCCATAATGACATCCAGAAGAATTTGAGTAATAAGATTGTTTATTGAAGGCTTCTATAAATGAAGCCTGGTTAGACGTATCTGAGCTCAGAAAAATAATTGAAGCAAATGAGCTGATCTCAACACCAGCGCCTGAAACACCAATGTTACAAGCGCAAATAGGGGAGTCAAAACCCAGCCTGGTTGGCTAAGCGCAGGATACCCTGAACCCAACTGTGGCATCATCTTCAACTGTATCCAATAAGGCCACGCTCCGTTTGGGTCCATCATGGTAGTGAAACTTGCTGTAGAAATTAAGGATCACACTTACAGCTTGTCAGAAAAATGTCATCATGACTTTGACAAAAGAATTATTTAAGTAAGAATGTCCAATTTAACAGATATGATCATCCAAGTAAACTCTGACCTTATAATAATATTAATTCAAATGGAAATAATGACAATATTAGCCAAAAGACCCCAGCTAATGCTCGGTGTAACCCCACAAATTGGGACAACTCGTTTTAAATACCATATGGGCTATTAACTCGAAATCAAGTAGTCAGATTGCTCTGACCATGCTGCATATTCTGGGGCATCCATCAAATGGTTCTCCACCAGCCACATTTAGTTCCATTACAACACCTAAGTGGGGACCATCCCCTTTTATAGGCATGGCTGTGGTCCCCCAAGTTGCAATTATTTATCAAATGATGATTGGTTGAAATATATCCAATTATTACCACATGGGTACATTCTGCCTAAAAATACCTACCCATCAGTCGTTTCACCAAAGTAACCCAAAGTTCTTAAGCTCCAATAGGATTAATTTCCATATTTCCTAATTCAGATGTTACTAAGCTATTCTGAACATTACATTGAATTCCTTTGACCCTCAATACTTGAGATAGTTTAAATAATAAGTATTAGTATCTAAAACACTCACTTTTTTCTTTCCCACGCCCAAATAAAAATTTTCAAAAAACCCAAAATTTACTTTTATATTTTAAAATTAATTCTTTTTCAGTTTTAAATGTTTTTTTGTGAAATCTGGCTGTATCAGCATGACCAAGCCAAATATTCATGGATTTCACAATTTGGTGCTCACTACAGGGGGCCACCCTGTATAAAATAATTCTATTTACCAGCAAAATGGAGGGAGCACCAGCTGGAAGCGTTACTATCTGGTAGTAAATGGTGATGGGGCAGAAGATGACCATACAGATATCCCTCAACCTTATCATTTGGAGGAGAACAGTTTAAACAAATCTTAATACCATGTTGTCACTGCCTTATCTGCCTACTGTTGAAGTAGTGAGAGACCTAACGCATGGCATATTAAACCCTGGTAATATTACTTCCTAAGAAAGTGGTTCTTCTGCAGAGGACCATCTTATGTACTTCTATGAAACTCAAATACTTCCTGATGTTTATAGTCAGCTTACCAATTTGACTACCTAAGTTCGCAAATTTGCCCATCATGCTTTGTTTCATATGATACACCTATTAGATGCCCTTCATGAAGAGCTACATTAACAACTAGCAAACCATGATGCTCTAAGATTAGCTTATGATAATTTATATCAGTTGACCTTTGAACATATTGGAGCAGCTAAATCTGGTGTAGAGGCAAACCACAAATTCGTGATTCAGTTGCATGAGCGGCACCACCATGGATACTGGTGTAGTAAAGTATGTAGAGGAGACGATGAAGATCTCCATTGATGAGTTAAACGCTTCTTCTGCTAGCACCCTCTCTCTACTTGAGGAGTTTGCCAAGGAACTTGAAAAGCATGAAGAGCAAACTCACCAAGTTCTTTTGGCGCATGCATCCACCCTCAACCAGGGGATGAACAGCGTGTGGCTGTGGTGTAGTGGCAATTAGCCCAAGCCTTGTCACGTGCTAAGGAACTTGAGCGTCGTTTGTTGCATGAACCTTCTAGTGCTACCCCCGCTATTGAGGCAAGGTTTCTCAACTGGAAAGGAGCTAACCTTTAAAGCTTCTCTTATGAATACAAAATATTTATCCTTCCAGATTAGCGAATGTGAAACAGAAGTTAAAAGGTTAAAACCCTCACTTGAAGGGCCCGCTCTGTTGAAGGATGTTTATGGTCAGTTGACGCAGGTTAAGCGTAGTTATGAACAGATTAAGGGTGACGTACAATTGTAGGCTCCCATCCACGTGACGGAGAAGGGTGCAAGCGGATAAAAGAGGAGCTAAAAAACGCGTGGGGGTGGTGGAGTTTGACCCACAAAACCTAAGCTCTCTTGTGTCACAACTCCATTTTAAAGTCAAGGCACTGAAGAGTCGGGTTAAGAACTAGAAACCCAAAACTGGAAATGTAATCTCAATTGGCTCTATGTGTATACTCCCCGCAAAAGTCCATTGCTGCCATGAAAACCAGGATTGAAGAAATTTAAGACCAGCTTAATCATCTCTCTCGCTTTTTTGATCAGTTGTATCTTTGCTCGGAAACCAAAGGACTGCTGCTCCTGCATTTCATACCCTCTCAAGGAGTGACCATGGTTCATTTAAACCAACTTTTAAGGACAAGTTTATCCCAGACGAGGGCAGAATGGCTTCATTTATATATTTTTATGAAGTTGTTATGGAAAGGGAGACTGACCGTCAGAAGGTCAAACAGTTCCGCTCCTGTTTAAGCCGCATTACACAGGAGGTGATGGTCTCCCATATGGATTCTCTTAACACCTAGTACTAGGTTAAGGAGGCATTATTAACGGGTATGGATCAAAACAAAGATAAAGCATTTGTAATCAAGCGTTCATGTGCATTAGCATAAGAAGAGGAGAGTCAATGGTTGCTTTGAAGAATGATTCTACACTGAAGCATAGACGTTTTTAACTTCTAAAACGTTGACTTTGGATGACGCTGTTGCAACTCTTTTGACTGGGTTGGAAACTCACCCTCCTTGGCGATGCACATCGCTTCTGTCAAATGCAATTTCTGCAGCGTCCATTATATAAAAGAGGCTCTACTAGATGTCGCTGACTTCCACAAGCTTGAAGTTCCTTGTGGAGTAGTATTACAACCCCGTTATCTGGCCATTGAGATAAAAAACCCAAGCCTTGGGTCCTGCCCATGAAGACAAAAAGGAGACCCTTCAGATAATGGACCCTGAGGAGCCAAAACCAAAAGAAAAGTGGCCTGAACGCCCTCACTGCGCATACTGCAATAAGGTTAGACACTATGAGACTGTGCACTGGATAAAGGAAGCCAACACTGAGAAGCAGGAGTAGGGAAAAGAGATGTAAACATAGGGATAGGCACACCTTTTGTCAACGAATCTCATATGCCTGTCTTATTTACTCAAATTATGCCATCACCTCTTGTTGCAAATACCCCCAGGATGAGACTGAGGGGGGTACGATAATGTTGGTTGCTATAATTATGACTACCCGCTGAAGTGGAGGTCCCTTATCGTTTGAACGCTGGAGGAGTAGATTCAACCACTATAACTGAGGATACATACCTCAGTTAAGTTTTAGGGTATCATGCAGTTATTGACACTGTCAGCGATGCTGATCAGTTTCTATCTAGCTTAATTTGCCCTCTCAAGCAAGTTCAACCATGAAGTCCATCCTGAAAAGTTACCCTGAGACATCTCGCAAACAAAACTCCACTTTTCGTCTCAAGGAGGTCTTAGCTCTGTAGCCTAACTTTGGAGAAACACTCACAAAGGTGGAAGTGGTCATCCAAAAAGTCTGGGTGATGGCCATCCTGGATATGGGCTCCCCGGTGAATATAATCTCATCAAAGCTGATGGAAAAAATCAGTTGACGCCTGATTAGGAGTACAATTAAAGTTTGGAACTGCAGGTCCAAACAAGACCCAGGACATTGGAGCCTACTTTTTCTTCCCATATAAATTGGGAAGCTCATCTTATCAGCCCCTGCAGTGGCCTTGTACAAAAACACCTATAATATGCTCATAGGTACTCGGTTTATGATCAAATAATAGGGAATTAGCAATATGAAGCAAGGTCTCCTATTATCACTCAATTATGAAGTCCCTCTAGTTCTATCCAATAAAGATCCCAGCAAGAATAAATACTCTTGCATGGTCGAGTACCATTTTCCGCTTTACCTTTACATTATACCACTGCAGGACGAAATACAAAATTTTTTGACTGATTCAGTGGAAGCTATGGACGGTATTACTTTTTATGCTGCAGAAAATGTGATTAAGCCAGGTGAACAACGAGTAGCTGACACCAAGATCACACTCCAAATCCCACAACACAGCTTATTGCACCTCATAAGTATTGAGGGTATTAGTCCCTTGGAGTCACGAGTATTGCCTGGCTTATAGACCCAACCTACCAGAGGCCTACTACTCTGCTGTTGGGGAATCTCACCAGCAAGGACATAAATGTAAAAATGCCAGGAGATTGTCAGAGGCTTGTTAGTCCCAGTGGCTAACATTGAACAAATCCACTTCATTGGCTCTATGTTAGATATGGGCCTGCCAACGGATAACTTGGTATGTATCTTACCCAATGTCCATATCTCGGATGAACTGACCTCATATGAACTTGACAAAGTTAACGCTCTATTAGAAGGCTTTAGCAAAATATTCTTCAAATAAGATAACGACCATGACCATATGAAGGGCTGCTGCCTCTCCATTGATGTGGGTGATGCCCATATCCTATGGTTAAAAACTTACTGTAAGTCAAAGGTGGAGGAACAGCAGATGAGGACAGAAATCAAGCAGGTATTAGACGCGGGGCTACTAGTTCCATCCCAAATCCCTTGGCCTTCTCCCCTCTTGCTAATTAAAAAGAAGAAAGGAGGTCATCGGATAGTCATGGACTATTGCAAGTTAGACAACCTTACAAAGAAAGATAGCTATCCTATCCCCCATATTTACAACACCCTGGCCCAAATCTCAGACTCTAATTTCTTCTCCGCCATGGACTTGGCTAGTAGCTATTGGAAAAAAAACCTTTCCCCAGAAGACCAGAAGAAATGTGTCTTCATTTGCAGTGAGGGTCTCTTCCAACCCACCCAATCACCTCAAGGGTTTTATAATGAACCTGCAACTTTCCAACGTGCTATGGACCATATTATGAAGTGCCTAAAGTTAAGTTGTGTCATCGTCTATCTTGATGACATCACGGTGTTCTCAAAAACTTTTAACGAACATCTTGATCACCTAAAAGAGGTGTTTCAACGCTTACAGGAATCTGATACTAAATTAAAACCCTCAGAATGTACCTTCTTTCAAAGGAAATTGGATTTCCTTGGACACTCCATTTCTCAAGAGGGAATCAACCCATACAAGATAAGGCTGAAGCGATTGCAAAAATGCCTCCCCCTAAATTTGAGGGATATACAGTTATTTCTATGATATTATGTGGTATTAGCATCAATTCATCCATAAGTTTGCACAACTCAGTGAGCCCATCGTCCGCCTATTGACTAAAAACACCCCTTTCCAATGGGCGCTGAAAAGAAAGCCGCTTTTGAGACGTTGAACTTTTATCATACAAAAACGTCTTATCATGAGGCATCCAAACTATTGTAAACCATTTAATTTGTTTATAATGCTTCAGATTATGACATTGGGGCCACCTTACCTCAACTGGATAAAAACGGTGTTGATCATCATATAAACTATTTTTAGCAAGGTGCTGTCAAAGGTGGAGCTCAACTGCAGTGTAACAGAGTATGAATGCCTTGCCGTTCTGCAAGCTGTAAAGCACTACCAACTATTCCTGTATGGGACCATTTTCACTGTAGTTACAGATTACGCTTCTCTGAAATAGTTATAGAAGATGATCCTACTAGCCGGTTAGCTTGCTGGGCTCTAAAACTCTAGCATTATGATATGAAGATCAAACACCATGCAGGAACCTGTCACATGAATGTTGATGGGCTAACTCGGCTGCCAGTCCTTCAATTGGATAATAGTGAGGCAGATCGTCTATATGACCTCTTCATGACCCTCAATGACTGGGAGGATGAGGATGAGCACATACAGAGAATATTATCCTGGCACTCCTGCAACTAAAAGCAGAGAGTGGAATATTATACAAACAAGTGGGGGCAAAGTAGCTCCCTTACCTTTGGCCCTTATGACGTGTACCTGTTATTCAGGAAGCTCATTCCAAACTAGGACATGGAGGAGCCAAAAAAAACTTATGAGTGGATTAAGGATCAGTATCATTGGGAAGGAATTATGGAGACTATTGTTGAAGTCTTAGATGCCCGCCTTACGTGTAAGAAGCAATCCAGTTTCAAGTCTAGATATCAATATCATTCAATTACCCCTCAACAACCATTCCGCACCATTAGCCTTGATGTAGTAGGTCCTCTTCCTCAGACTACAGGTGGAAACACATTTATCCTAGTCGCATTGACCACTTCACTAAGTGGGTTGAAGCCGTGGCTCTTCCTGCCCAAACGGTTAATTCCACAGCCACCTTTTTACACCAAAACATTTTTACTCATCATGGGTGTCCTCAAGTAGTACTCTGCGACAATGGTAAGAACTTCACCTCCTGAGTAATCAGATCCTGTTTACTTCCATAAGAGCCCAACAACTTTTCTCAGCTCCATATAATCCCTCTACCAATGGGACCATGGAAAGAGCAAATTGAACCTCGATTTGCATTCTACAAAACATTGGCCTCCTCTGATCCACTTTACTAGGATCAATACCTACCTAGAGCTCTTATGGCTTACCAGATTAGCTATCACCAAATTTTAAAAATGTCTCCATTCCATGTTTTTTATGGATGAGACCCAAGAATATTAGCCTTCTTAGCTAAGGATGTCTTCTCTAGTAGTGAAGAACCCAAAAAAGTCACGAGAAGATTAGCTCACTGAATCATTAAAATTCAATCTGAGGCTATGACAAACTTAGCTAAAAAGATCACTATATAAGGACAATCTGCCAATGAGCTTTGGGCTTCCCTTCCTTCATTTCAAGTATCTGATATGGTCTTATACTACCAAAATTTCATTAGTCTTAGAAGCGATAAGCTTGGAAAAATTTGGGAGGGTCCGTTCTACATCTCACACATGAGAGGAAATGAGTACTCTATCAAATCCTTAGCTACTGGGATTACCATTAATTAGGTACATGGCCATTTTCTACGGCCCTGTTCTCCCCCAACATTCTCAAGGGGGGTAATTTTGGAAATTGCCATCTCAACTTTAGCAAAAAAATTTTTGGTAAAGATAGTCCTTATTCAACAAATACAATCAGCCAATTACATGTCTAATCACATAATATTATTGATTTAAATGTAAATTATGACAATATCAGCCAAAAGACCCTGGCTAATGCTCGGTGTAATTCCACAAATTGGGACAACACGTTTCCAAATACCAAATGGGCTATTAACTCGAAATCAAGTAGTCAGATTGCTCTGACCATGCTGCATATTCTGGGGCATCCATCAAATGGTTATCCACCAGCCACATCTAGTTCCATTACAACACCTAAGTGGGGACCATCCCCTTTTATAGACATGGCTGTGGTCCCCAAGTTGCAATTATTTATCAAATGATGATTGGTTGAAATATATCCAATTATTACCACATGAGTACATTCTGCCTAAAGATACCTACCCATCAGTCGTTACACCAAAGTAACCCAAAGTTCTTAAGCTCCAATAGGATTAATTTCCATATTTCCTAATTCAGATGTTACTAAGCTATTCTGAACATTACATTGAATTTCTTTGACCCTCAATACTTGAGATAGTTTAGATACTGAGTGTTATTATCAAAAAGACTCACTTTTTCTTTCCCACGCCCAAACAAAAACTTTAAAAAACCCAAACTTTACTTTTACTTTTTAAAAATAATTTTTTCAGTTTTAGTTGTTTTTTTTTGCAAAATACGGCTGTATAAGCACCAGTGAACCAAAACCTTACTAAATTTCTGTACAGATCAGCAAGGGCTTCAAGCACCTGGTTTTTAATCTTGACAAATGTAGCTGATGAGCCTACCCCATGAGGGTGGGATGGAACTGAGACTGGAATTTCTGGGACAACATGGCTGATGAGAAACTCCCCCATCGCTACCTGGAAGCAATGCACAAATTCTTAGCTGGCCAAATAAACAGCATGAGGCAATTATTGACTGCAAGTTATTACTGATAAACAGAATTTGCTGCTTCAATCAATTTGAACAGGAGGGCGGAAATAGTGGACACTATAGGTCAGTCAATTATGTCATGGACTTGGAAGATAAATTTGAGACTGGCCTGCCAGTTGGGGTTCGTGAGCATCCAGAAGACAAACCAGAATGCCAATGGAATTGCTTTCTGATCAAAGAGATAAATAGGCGGGAGGAAGCCAAAAAGGATGATAGCTGGAGGCTGCCATAACCATAAACCTGACAAGCAACCAAGTAACGGCCTCTGAGAGCCCAGAAGATTTGGAAATTATGGACTCATCAGGTACAATGATGGTTCCAGGTATGCCGTAGGGCCACTAGTGATAGATTGGGTGTCAATTCATGATACCTCACTAATGAGTATAAGATTTTCAACATCATCAGCATATACTTTCGCCAGAAATCACTGGTAATGGGAATATCCCTAATAGGTCATGCATGCAATACCCCCATTTAAAAAAGGTGGGAGTAGCATAATGAGAATGGCCACTAGGTACAAATTGTGATGCAACCTGATAAACACGGTTTAGGATTGCTGAGGTTTCAATTTTTGAAAAATACAATAAAAGTAAATTTTTGGCTGGGAAAGGGTAGTTTAATTTAAACTAAAGGTAAAGATATTAAATGAAAACTATAATAAGGGAAGGTTTCCTTAAGGCCTAGGGGATTGAGGGAACAGGTGAAAATGCATGAATGAAGGAGTTATGAACCCAACCAATTTTGGCAGAATTAATCTCATAAATAACTTGACGCCATATTGGCCTTCTTCTGTACATCCAACTCCCGCTTGAGTTTTGCCACAAAAACAGTCACTCCTACCATAATTTCAGTTGACTCAACGTTACTTTGTTTGATGGGTGACTGAGAGCGCCCATGAAAGGGCATGGGGCCCTGCCCACTGGGAATTGATTGATTTACCACTTTTAATGTAATGTGTTTAGTCCCCACAAATTTTTTCAGTGTTTCTCCTTTATTGGTGAAACACAAAAATACCGGTGGATTTGGTTTACCTATTGCTTAAAATTATTTGTTACTTTAGTGGACCCCCAACATTGGTGCTGGTTTAGCATGTTCACAATTATCCTTTTAGAAAGCGACCTCTTCCCACTGAGACCTCAGCACACACATTCCCATTTGCTTAAAAAGCTTGCTCATGGTTCAATAGGGCGGGGAAGGAGGATCTCAAAGGGTAGACTGTCACCCACCACGCATCCACCACTTGGTGAGATTGCCTTGAGTGACGAGGGGTCAGCACCTTCATTGGGCCATTTTTTGTGCAAAAATGGAACGCCTCACAGTCAAGTTGCAGGGGATGCTCCTTCAGACTTACACTGTTTATCTAATATTGGATTACTCATAACTCTCAAAGAACAGGAGAGTTATAGAGAATCTCCTTACATTAGATGATCAACCTATGCTTTATTTGTATAAAAACACAACCACGCAGGATTTTCTTTGAGCATGGTCTGGCTGTGATGACCAGTTTTCACGGTCACTATGCTCCATCTCACTATGTTTTTGCAAGTTTTACTGTTTCTATGGTTATGGGTTTTCTTGCCACAGCCAACTGAAGTGTTCCTATCTTTAATGCAAATACTTGGTGGTTTAAGATCCTTACAAACCTGCTGTTTTGGCTTCATTACTTTTGAAGTCATCATTGATAAATCATTATATACTCCTCATCCTCCCTCTCATGTGGCAACTTATTGTGTCAAAATACACTAAGCGCGGCTGACTGGGTAATATATTCCTTGTACTGATACAAAGTTATGGGAATAAAGTGAAGTTTTATAATACTTTTTGAAGTTTAGTAACTAGCTCCGGTTTTCTTCCAAATGTTCCATTAGTTTTTCAGACACCATCAAGCCTGATGCCCACAAGTGATCAATGTATATTAAATCTAAGGATGGTACCAGGCCCTAATTTTTTTGACATCATAAAAATATCACTTCTCTGTTAAATACTATATAAAGTAAAAATTACCAGGTATGGCTGTCTCCACCTGCCAACTTGGATCAGGTAATTGTCAGCCTCCTTGTGAATTAACACCCCAATTAATGACAGATATACTATTATTGCCGAGTACTTTTGCCTGTGGGACCTTATAAATATTGAACTCAAAATCAAAGCTTTCTCTTTGAAAGTGGTTGCCTTTTCCATTGACTCTGTGTCAATATCAGCAGAATCTGTTGGCTGCCTAGCTTCTATCACCTTTGGTTTAGTTAAAATGAATACATGATGAAGTTGACAATATGGGATCACTTTTTTTAAAACAAAAGAACTCATTTTGTAAGGAGTTCTCACTGGTATGGCTACGTCTACTCAAGCCTGCCAGAAAGTTGACTAGGGCTTCCATCTATGGAACCTGATAACGCCACTTTTACTATAGCCATGTAAATACAAATGACCATACACCAGTTCTCTTAAGTTAGCCCAAATCAATGTTAGTATACCAAATAGCTTTAAAATCACCTCACCTTAGAAACACAATGATTCCCCGCACCCAAGAGGTTTATTGATTTTTATTATAACAATATGAAATAAGTATATGTTTTAAAAACCAGGCAGGTATGTTTCTTATGTAGTGAGAGTGGAGAATTAAAACAATCTTTTAAGAGAAAAACACATACTCAGGTAATTTTGTTAATTTTATGCCTTGTTCCTTACTAGTGCTAAAATTTTAAGAACTAGGCAATATTGAGATTTTGTGGTACATTCAATACATTACATTTAAACTTTATATCTGAGAATGTAAAGTCTCACCAACGATATTAATATTTTGATGCACAAGAGTGACTTTAAATCAAAAAATTACATTTATGAAGCAAAAGTTATTATATTATAATTCACATTGATATTATTTATAGTACTATATAAATTTAGGGGAAAGGCGAAATGTAAATCTAAGATGGGCAAATAGGATGTCAGAAAAGGCTGAAATTGAGCTGGTCCATATAACGATTGTGGGAAAACAGCTTATTGTTGCTTTCAGGTGCATTCCGCCGGCTGGTTTTCACAAATATTTTAATATGATTAAAGTTATATATAAAGTTTTATATAAAGTTATAATAAAGATGGATCTTTTATGATTTTATGCACAATAGGGGAAAAACGATGCCCCTTAACATTTGACTATTTAGTATCTAAAGTAATTTGAGGGTCAAGGGGAATTTGGAAATATGTTCAGAATAGTTTCAGCAAGTCTGAATTAGGAAATATGAAGGAATAGCGTATCATAACTTGGGAACTTGCTTCAGGGAAGATGAAGGAAGGAAGAAGAATTCTGATTAACCCAAATGTATCCATGAGTTAATGTTTATATGAACTTAAGCCAATCACTGCCTGAGAAATTTATTGCACCTTGGGGGACCCCACCAAGCCTATAAAAGGGGGTCCCCATGTAGGTGCGCTAGAGGGCTTTGTTGGGGTTGGGGGAGGGCCGTCCAATGATTGCCCCAAAGTCCATGGTGAGGTCAGAGTAATCTGGCCAATGGATCCTATGTTCAGTGCCCATAGAGGCTTAAAACTAGTTTTACCCCAATTAATGGGTTCCACCAAGAGTCAGCCAGGGACTTTTGGCTGACCTTTTTGATAGCAATGGGTTTATTGTTGTGAGGTTTGCTTTTAAAATCCTCAGATAAATTGCAAATAGCTGAAATTTCCCTTTTTTGGATGAATTTAACCTAAACATGCTTACTTTTCAGCTGTGAGGGCAAATGTCTGACAGCAATCAAATTTAATTGAACCTCCCTTCAAGTTTCACAAAATGCTGATCAATAAAGCACTGGGTCAGACAATTGCCAGAGGAATCAAAGTCCAAAGTGTTTCAGAAACCCATTGGGAGAGTGGTGATAGGTCCTCCTTTCTCAAAGGCTTAAGATCCTCTAAGACTTTGTATAACCTTGCTGCCCACAAGGGGCATATACACATCAAAAACATTACCTCACATAAGCTATAAATATTAGATCAACTTGATAAAATGAGGTACATTTTTTCCACTCTTTTGCGCCCTTTATTAATGCTCTAGTGCAAAAGATCCTAGTGAAGCAATACTCCCTTAAGACAGCCACTAGAGCTAATTTGACTTTATAATTGTACATCATTGGAAGAAACTGGCAATTAAAATCAGATCATAAAACTGGTGCTTTCTGCAATGTCCTTCTGAAACAACCAGGAAAAGAATTACCTTCCCAATGATGGATCATACAAGTAAAAATATATCCCAGCTGGTGGAAGAATTAAGTTTGATAATATAGATTTTTCTGGACAACAAGAACTACCTAAATACAAAATGAGAACATTTGAGTTCAATATACCTATGGACTTTACTAGACCAGACCCTGATAAATCATCCTTTTTAAATACAATCAGCTGAGGTCGCTCAAACAATGGTGCCTTACTCTATGGAACTCTACAACCTGTTCAGCGAAAAGATAAGAAATGCTTTAATCAGGTTGATATTAATTTTATGCATCTGCTCTTATGGCAATCTTTTTGAACACAGCTATGGGAGTTATTTAAACCAAAGATTATCTCTGGCTACTTGTTCACACTGCTGTTCATCATCAATTACAATTTCTAGGGCTGCATCTTATGGAGACTAAGAGGCTGGTTAGCCTCATCTACAAACTACACTCTCAGCCTCCTGAACTGTATGAGCTGCTTCTAACTTTAGTTAGGAAAAAAATTGAGTCTAATTTTGACATTCAAAGAGAGATATCTGAGTTGCAAGGTCGTCTTATCCAGCTTGATTGTGAAATCGGTTTATCTGCATGACAAAATATCCCAACAGCTCAATGATGTTAGTTTCAATAAGCAAAAAATATAATCAAATAACGATAAATTTTTAACTTGACTTTTCAATTAATGGAAGCTCTACAAAGATTTTATTGAAAACTTAATAGGACAAATTCATTAGCTAAGCAAAGTCTCCCATTCTTTTATCACTACTGAATTGACTGTCATACATGGGGCCACTTGGCCTGAAGAGCCAGAAGGTCCAGAAGGCCCTAGAGGCCCCAAGGTCGTTAGACATTTGCCCTCACTGCTGAAAAATAAGAATTTTATAGGCTGAAATCAGCCAAAAAGGGGAAATGTCGGTCATTTACAATTCTCCAATGCCATTAAGAGCGATTTTAATGATAACGTCAAGAATTTTGGCCAAAAGACCCTGGCCATTTGCTGTGGAACCCCGTTAATTGGGGTAACACCAGTTCAAAACCTGCATAGGCAACTAATGAAAAATCTAGCAGTCAGATTTCTCCAATCCTGCAACGTACCATGAGGCAACCATTTGGAGGTACGCCCCCAACTACCATCAGGTCCTTCAAGGCACTTATGTGGGGACCCCCTTTATAGGTGTGGCATAGGTCCCCCAAGTTGAAATTATTTTAACCAGTGGTGATTGGTTAAAGTACATTAAAACATTACCGCATGGGTACATTTCGCCCCAAAACCCCATCCCAACTATCACTCTGACCAACTGAGTAACTCAAATTCCCTCAATCTGATAGAAGAGCATACCATATTTTTCTAATTTAGGATTCATCAAAGCTATTCCAAAACTATCTTCAAATTCTCTCTGACCATTGAAATAGTATAAATACTGATTGGTCAAATATTGAGAAGGATAATTTTTTGGTTAATACCCCGTGCTCCTAATAAATACCTTAAAAACAAGGTTTTACAAGAATTTAATTTATAATTTTTATAAAAGCTTTTGTGCAATCCAGCGGCATACACACCAGCGAAGCACAAGTAAGCTGGATTCCTACATAGGTATTGGCCCTACGCTCATGCAAGATGGGATCAGAAAGACCAAATATCTAATTTGGAGTGATAAGTACATAGAGTAGCCTTAAGATGTTAGAGGGATGTCAAGGGAAATTATTAAATTAAAATCTAACTCTGACTATTATCCATGAAAAGATTCATTCTCTTAAATTAGCCTGGTATGACTTGAATGCCAACAACAGACTAATCAAGCCGCCATGGGGAATCAGACTTAATGCCTAATCTCACAGATTCAGAACATGATATCCCAACATCATATGACGTTACAACAATCAAAAACCAAGGTGCTGAGAATCAATGGCTTCAACAACTTCTCGGTCATAACACCCAGTACTGATCATATGGCGAATTTAAGCCATAATGTAAAAGATGATCTCCATATTTTCTATCAGAGATGAATCAAACATATAAAAATCCTTCTGAGACCAAACCTTCTTAATTTGGCAGACCTTCAACCCCTGCCATACATGTCCTATATGAGACAACCAGCTATTTTAAACTTACTTTTAGGTGAAGTATGTACCAGGAACAGAGAGCATCAGATCCTTCCTTTTCAACTATGAGAATGCTATGGTATAATCCACAGACTGACAAAGCAACACCTGGTCTGTCTCAACTTTAGTGCTAGCAAGATCATGATCCCCTGCTTTAAAGAATGCATCTATTAAGAAAAGATTAAAAAGCCCTCATTGAGGAGTTCAGAAGCGATTTGTATTTTTCAACCCACAAGGAGGCGTTCATTCATATAAAACAGAAAATCGGAGAGCTATATTTTGAATTTGATAACCATTTATACTTTGAGAAAGGTTGGGACCATCTAGTACTAAAAAATATACTTTGAGAAAAAGTTATTATTCACTTACAACTTAGTCACTTTGGAATATGCAATTGATTCGATAGTGTCCACTTTCTCCTCACATGGCACTTTGGCTCTGCATTTTAAAGCCATTAAAAGCAATTCAAAACGATCCGTAATATCAAGGAGGGATTATAGAAATACTTGAGTCCAAGAACAGCCATACCTCTTCATAAAGTGAGCAAGGCCTCATATTCATTCTGTAGGCTGAGATTCCAGATTTAAATCCAAGAACACCTGCTCTTCAATATCTTTCTGCTAAGCATCACTTTTCAAAAATCAATTCATCCTAAAATTTAGCTCCACTAAAGAGATTTACGAAAACAATTAGCAAATATGGCGGAAACCCCACAAAGGAACCCGCAGGCTATGCCAAACGAGCCAGCACCACCCCTCAAACGAAGCAACCCTCAGTTACCCACCTCAGGGTCAACCAGAATCACCCGCTCTCAAGCAGCAGCCATGAAAGCAGGCACCACCCCCAACCTGGAGCTACTTTAACTAGCGCCAGTTCACCTGATCGCACTTCTGCAACCTGCATGCCTGACAGCTCTGTGTGCGCTGCCTCCCACCAACCCGCTGGGCCCCCTCCAACCAGGGAGGCCATCACCCACGCTGTTTCAATGGCGTCTGCTCAGTTGAATGCAACTCCGCCCATCCAGGTATTCACCTCCCCCATTGTGTCAGCTAATTCAGCTCCATCTATTATTGCTGACGCCGTGTTTCTGGCTCCCTCCATGAGGGGCGATACCCAGCTACCTGGCCAAAATCCTCAGATGTAAGGTTAGATTAGCCGCACATTCTGGTTCACTAAGCACCAAATTGGGACAATCTACTCTTCCCAATGGGGATTTAAATGGTTCAGATTTTGGAACTTCACACCAGTTCCAATATCATCCATCCCATTTGAACCCCATAATCGGCACTTCTCAAGTCGGCACTTTATCTCCATATGCCGAAAACGACCATTTCCCCAATCAGCCAGTGAGTTTTGCCCACGAAATCACAGCAAATACTCGGGCTGAATTTACCCAAATAGATTGGGATGGTGATAAAACATCTCCCTCCTCCCAATTGGCTGGATTTAATTCCAATCTGGATAGGCCTCCCCAATTTAGCGAGGCCCAACAAACCGCCCCTCAATTTAATATGACGCCAGCAACTGCTGTAACATTCCAGCAACAAGGGAATTCCGCAAACTTGTTCAAACCACCAGCTCACACTCAACCCACAATTGCAGCCCAAAGCAAACACAAACGTACCAAAGGAGCCACTGGGGCGTGGCAAAAACCTCTGGCACCAACGCTACCCAAAGCTGATCCCCGTGAAGTGGCATTTATTGCTGATGTTAAGAAGAAATGGGCCAAAACTAGAGCGCAAAAATTCTACCTCGCTCAACCCTCTCCCACGCAATTCGCCTTTATTATGGGCATAACCCTGTTGAATTCTATACAGCGGATTACTTCTCATACTTTGCAGCAATTGCAGAGACATTCCCAATTAACACCACCATCCATGAATCAGTGGAGGGCCACTACATCTATGTGGGCTTCACTGAAGCTGCCCTTGCTGACCATGCTGCCACCCTCCCGGTCATTATTCCATGCGGATCTCTTTGCATCTCCCGCACACGCTCTCACCTGGAGAAAAATTCATGGGTTACTTTTTCCAACCTGCCAACGACTGTTGATCCTGAGTCTCTTAAACTGGCACTCCATCGTGGTTTAATGGAGTTGGGTCTGTTCTTTCAGTGGACTTTAGCGTCCCCTCTTGCTATGCTCCCACTCAAAGAGCTCGCACTGCTAGGGCGTCGTTCATCCCCTCCCCCACCGTATGCCGCAACATTGAGGTTATTCCTCGTGTGGTGGTAGTTGGGGCATGCCCTGAGATCTTTTTTGTCGACCCTGATCAGGCACACCCCCGGTGTTCACGGTGTAACGCCCTTGAAAACTTGTATAGTGGCTGCACAGCTCGAAAACAAGCCCTCTTAGCCACCACACAGGGGCCTAAACCAGGCCAAAAACGATCCCACGTGGCCGCAGCAGCAATTCCACAACCCACACAATGGGTTCCCGTTCAAGACCTGTCACCTGAGGCCTTACGCCTAGCAGTTGAAACAGCTAACCCCACTATTGGTATGGGATACCTTCGCGCTCATGCCCCCCTTCCAGTGGGCACCCCCTCCAATCTCCTAGAGTCAACTCCCTCTCTCACCAAGCGCAAGGCATCTCCCACAGGGTGCCCCTCATCAGCCACCCCCACTCAGGGCTCCGCGGCACCCCCACCAACCTCCACCAGCGATTTATCGCATCAACCCTCAGCTCTCAATGGAGCTATGCCCACCAGCATGGACTGGCAACCCGCGGCCTGCGGTAGAAGTGCCACCTCAAAGAGTCCTACCCCAACCCCACAGTCCATTTCGCGCGGATCCTTTGCAGTGTTGGAGGAAGTGAATATGGACTCAGACTCATCAAATGGGAACACCGCGGAGGTCACCATTGAGCACCCTCAGATCCTTCCCCTGCAACGGAGCGGGGGCAGCATCCTAGGCTGGCTTACTGGGTCTTCCGCCCCCCACCCTCTCTTTCCCCTCAAAACCCTCGACGCTCCTCACGGATTGCAGCTAATAGTCAAGCTAAAGGACTCAAAACTAGCCGCCTCACAGCAGCAGGTTTAAGCGCTGGCAACCCCCAGGACATGGAGGGGAACAGCTATGAGTCCTCATGGCAGCACCCTGGCCCTGCAATCCATCAACGCAAATGGGTTGCGGGACTTTAAGTGGAGAGCCCGCCTCCTCCGAAACTTCAGGTCAGCACAAATTGACATCGCTGCTGTCCAGGAGCCCCATATCCTCCCCCACGAACAATCTGCGTGGAATGAACAGTTTGGAGGCAACTCCTTCTGGACAAACCATGCCGCCCACATTGTTCTGAATCCCCGGAGTAAAACCCATTTTTTTCACACTATCTAGGTGGCCGCCTCATACTAACCAAACTCACCACTCCTGAATTCTCCTTCTTCGCTGCAAGCATCTACCTGCCGAATGCAGGTCAGGAGCAAAATAGGCTCTTGGAAGAGCTCGTCCAACTCAATCTCCCACGGAATACAGTCCTCTTAGGAGATTTCAACACAATCATAAGTCGCGTCCGTGACTCTTACCCCCCTGCAGCAAAGGAACGCCCTGGATCAAGTCGCCACCAGGATTTCCTTCGCCTGAGTGGCTTTAAAGATGCGCTTCCACCCTCCGCGTCTGGCCTAGGTTGCATGACTAGGATCCAGTATGATGGAGGAGCTTTCCAGTCAACGTCACGCATAGATATGGCACTGATTGGCCCCTGCTAGTTGGCCGCGTCTCCTCTCCCATCTCTCGTGACAACCATCTGAGTGATCACAGGTTACTCACCGTTGTCCTCACCACCACACTTAGACCGTCGCGTAGGTTCTGGCCTAGGGTTGCCCCAGCTCTTCTCAACAACCCCTTCACTAAGGAGAAGCTGTCTATGACCATCCGGGAGACTCTCACCTCCCCCCACCCCACCTGCTTGACCACAAGGCTAGATGGGCGGTGACCAAGGAGGGCATCACCCGCGTTGCTTACAACTGTGCCAAAGCCCAGATGACTGCAGCTCGCGCCAGAGTCAAAAGGGCGGAAGCCAGAATCATACATCTAGAGCGAAACTGCCAGCCTTCGCCCTCTCCCAGATGGTTGGAAGACTGGGAAGCGGCGCAGGAAGCACTCCGCTTGGAGCTCACACTGCAGGAAGAACGGGCAGCAAACTTTACAACATCTCATTACTATGCTCAATGGGAACGCCCCACCCGCTTCTTCTTTCAGAAACAGAAAGCCCGGTCAACAGCGCAGGATATTACTGCACTGAAGATTGGCACTACAACCACTTCAGATAAGGAGGAAATCACGCAGGAACTACACCGCTTCTACTCCAGCCTCTTCCATGCCACCCAGGTGGACCCATCGGACATCCAAGACTTCCTGTGGCGGGCTCCAGAGCCGCCCATTGACCCACGGGCTGATGAGGCTTTACTGGCGCGTATTTCCATCCAGGAGGTGATGGAAACCCTTCTGAAATCCCACGGCTTAAAGCCCCAGGCCCAGACGGAATACCCTTTGAGGTGTACCTTCTGGAACCTGCAGTGATAGCCAGAACCCTCCACGACCTCTTCGCTGCACTCTTGGTGAATGGCGAGGTCCTCCCCGACTCCAGAGGCTCAATCACGACCCTCATTCACAAGAAGTCAGACCGTGAGAACCTGGCGAACTGGCGCCCCATAGCGTTGATCAACACAGACCACAAGCTCTTCACGAAGCTTCTGGCCAACCGCATCTCTAAATGGGTGTCACCTCGCCTCTCCCCATCCCAGCACGGTTTTATTCCGGGGAGGTCGTTATGGAACAACTATAATGACCTCCACGTGACTTTGACTGCTAATTCTCGTAAGGTGAATGGCTTTGTGGCTCTCCTGGATATGGAGAAAGCATATGATCGGGTAGCCTGGAAGTATATTGATGCTTCCCTGGCCCGCTTCCATCTCCCACCCGCAGCTAGGCGCTGGATATCAGCGCTCTATGACCAGCTCCACACCAGAGTCCTGGCGCCAATGGGTTTTACAGTGGCAGTACCAGTTGGACAAGGTCTTCGGCAAGGGGACCCCCTGAGCCCTATCCTTTTTACCATCACCCTTGACCCCCTCTTGGCCTCCTTACAGGACAAGCTAACAGGGATTCTGGTCCTAGGTAAAGCCCCCACACGCACCATGGCATTTGCAGATGACACTGACATCGAATTTGGCTTCCCTGGGGATGTTGCCCTCGCTGCTGTGACCATTGAGAGGTACACCAAGGCGTCCAACGCCATGGTCAACACCTCCAAGACAACAGTTGTACAGGTCAGCTCCCCCGCCTTCCCCCCACCATTTGGTATTGGGCCTGAGCGCGGTACCTTCTGTCACATGGCGTTCTCACCAACCAACAAGGATTGCGCTAGAAGAAAATGAGGACTTGCTCCTCGCAGCAGTCAACTCCAGGATTGCCAGCTGGAACCGGTGGCACATCACCCCCCAGGGTTGAGCTCCGATGGCCAATGTGTTCCTCCTCTCCAAAGTCTGGTTCCTAGCTCACGTCTGCCCATTCACAGATGCCTTTTATACGCGGCTCAATGTACTCCTCCGCTGTTGGATCTGGGGCTCAAACCATCCACCAATGGCCCTCTCAACCATTGCCCGACCCTGCAATGAAGGGGGCCTAGGGCTTCTGGACATGTGATCCCACGCCACCACAATCTTCCTGAAGTTCCTATGGCCGATTGTCTGCTGGGACGCGACCCCCATGCCCCAATGGACGCCCGCCCTCCGCCAGTCAGTGTCAGCAGCTCTAGGTCTTCCTAGAGCATCTCTGACCTCATTAGGGGAGTGGCTCACAAACCACCCAGGCCATCGCCTAAAACCATCCTCATCCCCCTACTGGAACCAGGCTCTCCTTGCCCTGAAACGAGTAGGCGCGCGGATCCACCATGCCTTCCCATACAGAAGGGAAGGCCCTGGCCTCAGCCCCCGTCGCCATGCAATTGTGCACAATGGACAAGTTCTCACAACTCACCTCAACCCCCAAGATCGTCATCCCATCCGCCCAAGGCTCCTTGAGCTCCTCCCTCCCTCCGTGAGATTTGACCTTAAGGAATTGTGGAAGGACGTCTATCACCCCATCCTGTCAGCAAAGGTGTCCAACACCTTATGGAGAATGCTCCACTGTTCAAACAGGACAGGGGACCGGACTGGCCCTACCTTCCAGCACTGTAGCTGCCCCCGCTGTGTGGAGCCTATTGACTCCCACCTCCATCATTTTTTCACCTGTCCAGGTGTCGCCGCATTTTGGCCAAAGGCCCGCGCGCTCCTCCATGCTCAGCCCTGGTCTGGACACCCTGTGAAAGACCTCATGTTCGAGCAGACATTGCCTGGTTGCCACCGACCCCTCCGTGTCCTCGCCTATGCCACAGCCATCTGGACCATCCATAACTCCTTCCTTCGTGCTGCCTTTGACCAGCAGGTGTGGACCCTTCCACACATGATCACTCACTTTCAGGTACAATTTGAGATGGCCCTGAAGGTCTGCACTATGTCGCCAACCCTCCCCGCTCAGTTGTCACTGCAGTACGGCTCTGGCGCGCAAACCCCCCTCCCTTTCTTGATACCTCCTCCCTCCCCTTCCCTCGCCTCAGGCTCTTAGGAGCCCAGGCGTAATTCAATAAACATCGATGAATCCCCCCTTGGGTTGGGACCATCTAGTACTAAAAAAAGAACACCTGCTCTTATTGTGGCTTCTACAATCATCATGAAAGCCAATGCCAGAAGAAGAAATCAGATGAGGAGGGATAAGAGGCGTCAGCCTAGGGCGCGAGACTCCCTATGTTATGATCATGTGCCTCAAAAATCCTATTTACTTCTCCACCCAACTGTTTCATTGTGTCTGCTCCTGATATCCTTGATGTCCCTAAAAACCTTACTGAGAATTTGGATTTTCATCTTCCTATATTGTTGTGATTTCATATATTTTATACAAAATTTTGGATCAGAAGTCACTCAAGTGGAGGTAGTAGTACACAAGGTGAAAGTCATGGCCATTATTGACACCAAATCCCTATTAATGTCCTTTTTATCAATCAATGAATCAAATCAAGATCTCTCCTAATTGGATCATACTATGGCTTATGGGACTGCCAGTCAGGCCTGAAATCACTCCCTCAGAGCTTACTCAACCTTGACCATATGGTTCAGGTTCTTAGTTTTGTTAGCCCCTGCTATATTCCTGCATAATGACTTCTATGGACTATTTTATAGACTCAATTTCTGCCTATTTTTGATTCTCATATTAGCTTCAAGGTCAAATTTCTCCATAATTAGATGCCACGTTCCACTTATTGGCAAAAATCCTTCTAAGGAGAAGGTGAGGAAAACTCTTGGAGCTGAATGTTAGAACATTCAAAGTCTCTGAAAAAACTAAAATATCGAGTGATGAGCTCTAGAATTAAACTTTCTTCCCCAGTAGTAGATTCTTCAGGAGAGATTCCAATTTTTCATTTTTAGACAACTATAATCACCCAAGTCTTAAGTTTTGAAGGAATTATGATTCATGTAACCTTTCCTACCGCACGTCTTTATGGAGATTTATGGGGATTATAATACATTGATCAGGAACCTTTGTTCTGTCCTGGCATACTTGATCCTGCATATCAGGGGACCATCACTGTGCTAATGGCAAAATTACTTACCAACAATTGACGACTAATCAGAACCACTCAGTTGAAGTTTTTTTATAATATACCAATATAATGTATCAACACTGTCTCTGCTTGTGGATCATTAGCCAATATAGGACCTGAAGAGGTTTCAATTATTGCGCAAGTAGATGCTCATTTTGGAAACACCTAAACTAGTGATAAATAAAAATGAATGAGTCACTAATCAAGGAATACATTGACAACTTAATCAAAGGCTCAAAAGATTTTGGGCTAATGAAAGGGGTTCAACACTGAGAACATACTGGAGATTCCCAAACCATCCAGGCTCAACTATATCAGAAATCCAAAATTGAAGAGGCTTAAGTCACTCAGAACCAAACAACTTCTGGACGTTACTAACTTAAAGCCCTTGGAGAGATCTTAGCCTCCCTTAATACTGAAATGCAAGATGTATAGCAGACACTGCATGTTAATGGATTATCAAGATGAATGTATTCATGCAAAAGGTCAGCTGTAAAAATTTACTCTAGGATTAATTATCCGCCATCAACCCAGTAATTTTTTACTTCACAGGCTTAATTTCCTTGTGCACTTCATCGTGTTGTATAGAGTGTATTAATTGATAGTAGTATGGAGAATATTATCTGTAGTTGATATTGAACTATTATTTGGCCCAATGCTTGGCCAGTATTTCTGATTAAATACTCTTGAAGTCATACTCATAGGGATTCATTCCCTATACTCTTGTCCACACAATCTTCATTAAGATACCCCAGTGACTATCTCTCTCGGCCCAACACACAGTCAGTAGCTATCTCTGATTGTGGTTCCATTGTCTCTAAATCACTCCATGGATCTTTACTCTTCTCTATGAGAGTCTTCCAATTATTGCTCCTGCAATAATATCCTTGAGATAGAACGACACGATAGCTGATAGTCTAACTATACACCAAATTAATAATATTACTGTAAAGTACTTGTTATCTTAAAACTAGTCTTTTTATTATAGTAAATCCTAGGAAATTATATAGTAGATGATTCAGCTGTTTAACCCTTGGTTGACACCTCTTTGATGAAATGGCAGCCATTGCCATTGAATCACCCTTCCTCGTCTCAGCAGCGATGGTCTTCCCCATCCTTGCTAGGATTCCGTCATTAGACATCCTCAAGACCTCAAACGGAAAGAGTCAAAAAATGTGTCCCTAACGTTTTCATCTTGATCCAAGCAAACCAACCAAAATTGCTAGCGACCTGCTTAGATAATGGGACTATTGCTCATTATGGCAGGTCACTTCAACTAACTAATTGATTTGCTAGTTGCAGGCAGCATCACTCGCCTCGCAACTCACTATTCATTACCAATCAGTTGGTGATGAAACCTGACTGATACCAATTGGTACACATGATAGTTAATCACTATCAGATGTCCCTTTTTTCATCGGCCACTCCACCCAATGAGATCTTAGGTATTTATCCGGATCAATCCCCAATGGAAACGATCTGGTGAATATCCCAAAACTCCCTGAACATAGTTTCTACAAAACTTGGGCCAACAAACTTCTGATTCACTTCGCCTTAGGAAATTTAATCCCTAGAGATACCAGGTAATCTAGCAGGCTGGGAATATGGACAAAAATCCCAACACATCCCCCTCTTGCCTAGATTTCCAGCGGTAAAAGGACTGTGGCATGAGAACACTGCTTCAGACACTTGGTCAAATACTTCATTAGTTCAAGCAGAGTACACTTGTCAATACTCATTTCTGCTCGGGATGACCTTCAGCATATGGTAATCTTCCTCTTCCTCCTCACTACTGCCTTCTCAGAGCACGGTCCCCAAGACCTTCTGTCATGCCAGGCTAATCAATTTACTTGTGATGATAATAATCCTGGGATTCAATTTTCCCCCTGTCAGGGTATATGACCCACTGTCATATTCAGGATTCTTAGTCTGGCGTCCTTGATTTCCTGATTTTCTCCTCATCCTAGATAGGAGACTCTTGCCGTCAATGTTTGTTTCATGGCTTAATTAAGAATACTTATTTTCTTATTCGCCCTTGTTATTTCGCTCATAACCTCTTAGCATAAGTCATTCTTAATTCTTCCCTTGGAGAGCTTATCTCATTAATTTTGAGATTAATTTCCCCAAAATTGGAGCTTAATAAATTTTAGAGTGCATAATGTCAACTTCTATATAAGTCTGACATCCTCCCTCTCATCCAGCTCATATGTTAAATTCTGAATCTTGCTGCCAACAGCTCCTCAATAGTCTGTCTGATCCAGACCTCCGTCTCTTCCAGCAGATGAGTCAGGATGCTCGACGGAACCTCTTTTCTATGGTCCTAACAGAACTCATACGCCTAGTCTGGCGCAAGTGGCTACTCCTTCCATCGAATTACTGGAAACAGTAACTAATCTTTCTGAAACCAGGCTGGCCATCGTTTCAAACAACTCTTAGCTAACTCTTCCTCTGCAGTTGATTCCAAAGTTGGACTTCAAAACCCTCCTAGATTCAGCTCCTTTTGCTGTTGCTCTGAACATCATCATAGATGCTCCAGAGATTATGCCAGTTGCTCTGGATCATTTATTTCTGGCTGGGTTGGACTTGCTCCCTGAGTTCCTCTTCCAACTCGGTCAATTTTACAAACCCACTGTTCTGGTTTCTGAGCTCTCAATTGGTAACAGCATACACTTCAAGCTCCCCTACGCTGAACTCTAGGCCCTAGTCACTGAGGCTTTGACTTTAGCGCTGAATATCTCTGATCTTGATAACCTTCTAGATCGGGATACTGCTGCTTATGCTCTTCACTTTGCTGGCCAAGTTCTTTGAAGTTGGTCTATGAAGCTTCCAGCCTCGCCTGGTTTCCACCGATCAATCAGCTTTAGCTTCTGCAAAGCCTGTAGTCACCACTTGCAGGATGCAATCCACTCTCTGCACAACTATCTCTTCTCTGGAGCTTCCCATTGGTATCTTCCGCTGATGGCGTTGATAGGGGGCATGATTTGGCAACCCCTGTCAAGTATTCCTTCTTTGTTGCTGGCCCACATGTCCGGTGTCCTTGATGAAGCCTGTCAGCAGGCGCTCAGGACTAATATTCTGGCTCAGGTGCTGTATTGGGATTACTTGGGGTTATTCACTGATTGCCTCTTTCTTTATTGCTGTTTTCCTTCCCACTCTGGGGTTTCATGATTGCCATCTTCAAACATCTCAATTTCCCTTCCCCTAGTCACTTTTTCTCAGGGCTCGGCGTCCACTCAACAAATGTGGTTTTATGTAGGTCTCACCCTCACAAGTGTCCAATTGCATATCAATTTTGATGGACTGTTTATTCCTACCACGATCCATCCTCCCTCCTTCAAGAGGTGACATAGGTGGAATCATCCCCATACCAAGGATAATCAATGAAAGAAAAATTAGAAAAATATATTATGGGTTTTTTATCTATGCGGTTTATAATTATTTTTTCCCAATATCTTTTATCAATTTTTTTATCGTTATTCTTCTTTTTTTATTATGGGACTTGACCTTGTTTTGGTTCAAAGGTCCATTTTTTCCCCCAAACTGGGTCCTGGGTACTTAAACCTACCAGTTTTCCATGGTTCAGAGGTCCTTTTTTCGGACTTAACCATCTAGATTAGTTTAGAGATCCTTTTTTGGACTTGACCTAATCATCAGGACATGAACAACTTAATGGTTCATCGGTCTTTTGGAAACTCTTTTATTTTTTTTCTCCTCAATCCAACACTTTAAATACTTAGCATAGACTCGATTTACTACTCTTCCATCCAAGAGATTCTTGATGGAGTAAGCATTGGTTGCCGTCTTGATGATTACTTTGAATGTACCTGAACACAACGCATCTAATTTGTTTCTTCATCCAAAACTATGCATATTGCAATAGGCGACTCTTTCTCCTATTTGATATTCTTCTAAAGGGGGTCAGTTCTTATCAGCCGTCAATTTCACTTGTATCCTTTTCTTCAAGAGTTGTATCAAATGCTTGCAATTGCATATCAATAAGGATACTCGTCAGTTGGTTCAGGTATTGCTCGGTACTCATCCCAGATGTAGGTTGCACCACCAAATATAAAATTGGCGGCAACGCGGCCTTTCTTCCATATAATAATTCAAATGTCATCTTTCCCATCGCCTTATGATGACTAATGTTGTAGGCAAACGTCACTGAACTCAGGTACGTTCCCCACGCGAAAGTTCTCCTTGTGACTAGCTTCCTCAGCATCACAGGCCAGCATCCCATTGGCCCATTCTACCATTCCGTTTGTCTCCAGCTGGTATGGTACTGACATGATTCCTCAGATCCCTATTATTTCATTTAACCTCAGGATCACATGAGGTGTGAAGTTGGTCCCATTGTCAATCAACAGGAATTGTGGACATCCATGCCAGTATACCACTTTACTCAGGATGAATCTTGCAGTACTGGTAGCGTCTACTCTGGTTAGGGACTTCATCTCAACCCATCTCATTAGATGGTTGATGGCTACTATGGTGTACTTAACTCCCCCTGTGCTCATCATCAGAGGTCTCATCACATTGATGGACACCATATTCCAGGAGAATCCAGAGCGGACAGTTTGTATCCAGTTGTATTATTGTGTGGTTTATGCAATATGCATCCACGCAACAAGCCAGATAATCCTTGACATTGTAGTTAATCGATTCCCAATGATAATACTGGCAGATATGATTGGTCATTTTTCTCAGGCCTCCATGCCCAACAACCTTGTGAGCTGCTTGTACTATTGCTGCTCATTCTAACTTTTTTGGGAGTAATAGCTGCTTCCCATTGATTGTCTTGAATACTTGTCCATCCATAGTCTCGGTGTTTTCCATTGCTTTTTTGAAGCGCACCTTGGATCTCTCAAGGCTCATCCCCAATTCTTCCTTTGAACATTCTCTGGAATATCTCAGCATGCGGGTATAACAACTGGACCATTGGCAACCGTGATAAGCCATCCGCATTCTGACGAGAAGCCCCCACTCAGTGGACTATCTCATAATCATAAGCCTGAAGCTTAAGTGCCCATTAGGCCAGTCGACCTTCCAGTTCCCTTAGATTGTGCAGCCAACTCAGAGAAGAGTGTTCCATCACCACCTTAAAGTGCGTTCCATGGACATACACCTGAAGCTGCTTACATGCATAAATGACCGCAAGGCATTTATGCTCAGTCATGGTGTAGTTCCTCTCACTGGCTGAGAGTGTCTGGCTCACATATGCTTCCGGATGCTCGTCCCCAAGTTTGTCTACTTGGCTCAGTATGGCGCTGATCGCCATCAATGAAGCATCAGTTTGAATGATAAACTCTTGATTGAAATTCGGATATTTCAAAATCAGCTAATCTTAATGTACTGGTGTAACTCATTGAAGGAGTCCTGGACCTCTTCATTCCACATGAATCCTTTCTTTCAGATCCTTTAATAAATGTAATAATGGCTTGGCTATTCGGGAGAAGTCCCAAATAAATCTTCTATAGTATCTGACCATCCCAAGAAATACTTGGATGTCTCAGACACTCTTTGGTACAGCCATACGCTCTATAGCTGCTATCTTCTGGGTTTGCAGCTGTAATCCACTTGAGTTGATTACAAATCTCAGGTATCTCAACTCTTTCTTGATGAAGTGGCACTTCCTTGGCTTGATCTTCAGGTTAGCTGCGGAAAGTCTCTTAAAAACTTCTTCCAAGTGGTGGAGGTGATCAGTAAACGTCCTACTGAACAAATTGATATCATCCAAATACCAGGACGCATGACAACTTCAGGTCGCTTAATATCGCGTCCATGGCCCTCTGGAACGTCGCAGGCGCATTTCAGAGACCCTGGGGCATCCTCGTCAGCTAGTTTAACCCCTACATGGTAATAATCGCGCATTTTTCTTGGTCTTCTTCTGGAAAGTTGATTTGTCAATATCCCAAGATTGGATCCATCGTGGAAAAATACTTTGCTTCTCCTAAACAATCTAGCACATCGTTGATCTCAGTAGGGGATATAAATCCTTCCTTGTAATTTTGTTCAGCCTCTGGTAGTCAATCACCACCCAGTTTGATCCATCATTCTTCTTCACAATCAGAATTGGACTCGCCCAGGGACTTGATGATGGAACTAGAAGCCCATGCTTTACTAGTTTACTAATTTCATTCTCCACTACTGCTTTGGCAGCTTTTGCTCTTCAGATCAGTCTTATCCTTATCAGTAGATTTTCCCCGGTGTCAACCTTGTGAATTATGTCTCATGCGCATCCCAAATCATGGTCATCCTGAGTGAACACTTCCTGATATTTCTCAAATAGTTTGAGCACCTCTTCCTGCTGGCCTTCTGCAGATCAGCGAGTTGCTCCCAATCAACCAATATGTTGATGCTTTTGGCTACCTCAGCTGGTAATCCCATTTCATCAAGAAACTCAAAATCATGGAATCATCTCAATTCAGTCATCGGGATCAGATAAATAAATGTGATAATCTGATTTCTCTTGATCTTCATTGGTTTTTCACTCAAGTTCGCCAGGAGAACTCAAATTTCTCCATTGCCTGGCATTATTATCCCAGGAACCACCCATGGCTCCACTCTGAACTTCTTCCAGGGGCTTCTGACTTCCCCATACAACAGATCAGGAATCTCCAAAGTCAACCCTGTGTCAACTATTTTCTGCGATCTGGCTGGTATGGCCCTCTCTTTCTTGATCCTTATTGAATTCCCTGGTTTTCTAGGATTTCCACCGGCATCTCGCGTTGCTTCCTACCAACTAATTGGTATCAAATCAGTACAGTGCTATCATTGTATATCAGATTAATGAAGTTGTTTCTCTTATTTAATGGAGCTTCACCATCCTTCTGGTATACCAATGGTAACTTCTGACCCAGGATGATCAACGTATTACCCTCAAAGTTACATTTAACTCCATACTTCTGTAGAAACTCCTTTCTGATCAGGATGTCATATTTTTGGTTCTCCAAAGCTATCCCTGGCATAGATACCACCAATGATCTGAATCATAGTGGCAGCGCACTATACACTCCACGGGAAATGGTGGTGTTCAGCCCAGCTGTCCCATATTCTCTCTTGTGTTCCAAGTCCGGTGAGATCTTCATCCTCTTTATCAGCTTGGTCAACATAATATTGATGAGCGCTCCGCTGTCAACAATCGCCCTCACCCTCACTTAATTCACTTGTATATCTATATATTTGCACTCAGAGTATTGTAATATATTATTTACTGAGTGAATGGCGGCGTTATTAGCCAAATCTAGGGTGTGAATAATTTGCACTGATAATTCAGGAAACAATTTCCTTTATCATGCCAGGGTGATAGACAGATTAGCCTCATCTAAACGGATATCTGATAACTCTTCAGGATTATTGGCAGTTTGAATCTTCTCCACCTGTTGTCAGGCATACATCCTGGCAACTTCATGGATTATCTCAGGGTCAATTTCTTCACCCTGGCTCTGGTCATGGCATTCACATCTATATTGACCACTAGGTATAGCTGATCCTGCTCATCGTCTACAAACAGATTGCTAGTATCTATTTCTTCATTCATGATATTGGGAGGAACAGGTTTCTACGCCGCTCTAGACTGTTCCTTGTCTAAGCAGCGGGCCCTTTTCCTGAATCCTTGGTGGCTGCTGTCTCCTTGACCTGGACCACATTAATCTGATTCTTCATCCTTTTGCAGTGTACGGCGAAATGTCCTTTCCCACCACACTGATAGCAGACCTTCTCTTTCTTGCTTAACCGTCTGAATTCTTTGGGCTTATTTCCTGGCACAGTTCAGTTGGTAGCCTCCTTTGCTCCTTCGTTTCCCTTCATGGGATTTGGATTTCATACCAGATTGGACTTGAAGCTCAAATTTGAGGCAACAAATGTTGCTCCCAAAATCTTCAGGTTGTCTGCCATTTGCAAGGTAGTTATCTCCATCATGAATACAGAAGACATCATTCAATGCAAATCACAATAGGGCTGAAGGGCCACTTGCAAAGCGATTCTAGCATTAAAGTAATCCAATACTCTCGCTCCAGCCAGGATCTGCAACTCCTGGTAAAATAGATCTGCAAAGCTAGCAAGAGACTCATCTTTATGGAATTTAATTCCCCCTAAATTCTTGCTTGCGTTTTGACATGCGGGTTGGACTCCCAAACTCCTTCATGATGGCCACCTTTGCCTCTGCATATGACCAGCTGTCCCCCTCCAAGTGGGGTAACACAGTTTTGACAATTGGTGTCCAGGCAGTTCATGACTGTCAACGCCTTTTAATGATCTACATAGCCTATCATGGTCATGTTGAACAGTCGTAAAAATGCTGAGGCATTATCCCAATTGAATGTTGGCAATTGTGGTATTGCCCTAAATTCCTCCAAGGCATTTCTGGCCAATTCTCTCAGTTCAGCTACTCAGCTAACTTTTAGAGTGAATTCAAGCATCATCTCTAAAATGGCATTGAAAGCGGGCAGCATATTCCTTGGGGTATTTGACTTCCCAAGTATTATGTGAGGACTTCTCTCTTCAGCATCGCTGGCCATTTCAGGCTCACAAGCACATCTGTGAGCTTTAAATTCCTCCACTTGTTTGATTAATTTCTTGATATCTGCACTGAACTTTCTTAAATGAACGCGATCCGCTTCACGTTCTGTTTTCAGGAATAGGACCTCTTGAACGAGGTCCCCTTCTTTTTTCTTCAACGAGTTTACTTTGACAAGTAACTCATTCCCAAAGTTAGCTACATTCTCCACTCCTTCCTCCACCTTGGCGACTCATTTTTCCAAAGCTGCAAACTCCCAATGGTCTGCTGAGTTTAAGGCATTCTGTTTCACAAAGGCGATCCTGGTCCACAGCTTGCGTAGTTTTTTTATATGAGGTTAAAATATTTTCACTTATTTACCCCTGTAGTGAGCACCTACTTGTAAAAACTTACTCTAAGATTGATTATCAGCTGTCAACCCAGTAACCATTTTACTGCACAGGTTCGACTTCCTTGTGCACTTTGTTGCGTTGTATATAATGTATTAATTGATAATAGTATAGAGACTATTATCCATAGTTGAGATTGAACTATTATTTGGCCCAATGCTTGGCCAGTATTTATGATTAAATACTCTTGAAGTCATACTCATAGGGATTCATTCCCTATACTCTTGTCCACCCGATCTTCATTAAGATACCCTGGTGATAGCCTCTCTCAGCCCAACACACAGTTGGCAGCTATCCCTGATTGTGGTTCCATTGTCTCTAAATCACTTCTCGGATCTTTACTCTTCTCTATGAGAGTCTTCCAATTATTGCTTTCTGCAATATTATCCTTCAGATAGAACGACACAATAGAAGCTGATAGTCTAACTATACACTAAATTGATAATTTTACTGTAAAGTACATGTTATCTTAAAATAGATTTTTTATTATATTAAATCCTAGGGAATTATATAGTAGGGGATTTGGATGTCTAACCCTCGATTGACACCTCTTCAATGAAACAGCAGCCATTGCCATTGATTCACCTCCTCATCTCGGCTGCAATGGTCATCCGCATTCTGGCTAGGATTTTTTCATTAAAAATCCTTAAGACCTCAAACGGAAAGAGTCAGAAAACATTTCCCTAACTTTTTCCTCTTGATCCAAGCAAACCAACCAAAATTGGCTAGCAACCTGCTTAGATAATGGGACTATTATCCATCATGACACGTCGCTTCACCAACCAATTGATTCTCTAGTTGCAGGAAGCATAACTCGCCTTGCAACTCGCAATTTATTCCCAATCAGTTGGTGATGAAACATGACCAATCACAATTGGTACACCTGATAGTTAATCACTATCAGATGTCCCTATTTCATCGGCCACTCTGCCTGATGAGATCTTAGGTATTTATCTAGATCAATCAAGATGGAAATGACCAGATGAATATCATAAAACCCCTAAAACATAGTTCCTCCAAAACTCAGGCCAACTAATTTCTGATTCACTTCGACTTAGGTAATTTTCCCCTAGTGATACCAGGTAATCTAGCAGCTGGGAATATGGGCAAAAATCCCAACAGCAGCTGTACCTTATCTTAAATTGACATTTCTCTCACCTTTTGGCTGGATCTCAGTTCTTATCAGCTATGGATCTTGATAGTGGCTACTGGCAGATTGAGCTGGCTCTAAAAGACAGTGTAAGTCTGGGGGAGCGTTCCCTCTGCTTATATTGGGCAGTTTTTCCATTTTCCAATAAAAAGGGTTCGAAAAGGGAGGCTGTCCCCCTCATCACAAGGGTAATCTCGCCCATGTGGTAGACA